>JAOVYX010016734.1:0-23869 GCA_035668315.1 Drosera spatulata
GGTGTTGGTTGTGGGTTGTGAAGGCATGTCTTGATCACTTTGGTCTCATGTAATCAGGGTGAGCAAAAATGAATACCAAATTATCGAACCATATATGTCAAAATCGTATCGTATTGGTCAAAAATTGATCAATAAATACAGGACGGAATAGAATAAGAGAAACCGAAAAATCAATACATGAGAAATTATTTTTAAGAACCTCCCTATTGTATCGAATTGGATTGAAATAATTAACATTATTAGTTTAATTATTTCAATATTTGATAATTAGATTATCTAGAAATTATATTTTTTTAATAATATTATTTATTAATTAGTCTTATCTATTTTAATTTTTTACAATTTGATCATTCTTTTGAAAAAAATGAAATCCAAGTTCGAATTTGCCCTTATCCAATATTTTTCTTGCCTTCTTGGTTGTTAAAAAAAAATAAAAAAATTCTTGTATCTCTTGAAAATATTCACTTGTTTTATTATGCTCATCTACTTCCTCTTTCAATTGATTGATTTTCCCCTGCTCAAGGCAAATTGGTTGAATTGTACAAAATTTAGGTTCTTATCTCCTGTGTTGTTCTCCTCCCAATCAAAAACCAATGCCACCCCCGAATCCAAATCATCATGATTTGAATCCCGTGTTGACGAATCCAAAGTTCGGTGAGGTCTCCTGTGTGAGACGACTAATGAAGGGATTCAATTGTATGCATGTACGACATATCGAGGCGTCGATACAAAACAACGACCGGGAGCAGCAGCCTGAGAGACTTGCTCCGGTAAGTTTCCTTATATCCATTCCTGATTCGACTTCATACGACTTGGTTTTGATCTGTTTTGTTCAGATTTCATTGATTTCTGTTGTTTTGATTTTGTTTTGTTTGGTGTAGAGAATGAAAACATCGGAGTGGCATAATTCGGACCATTGAAGGAGAAAATTTGATCTTGTTTGAAGATGTGTTCATTGAAGAGTTTCGTTTTGGCCTTGTTTTTGAATTGATCCGATGGATCTATGAGCACTATTTATGGATTCATCGAAGGAGGCATGGGATCGAGCACTGGTTGTGGATCGTCTGTTCATCTTGAAACACATCTACAAACAGTGCGCATTAATTTTTTGAAACACTGTTTAGAATATTATGTATTTTTGTCATATAATCAAAGACATTAAATACAAACAATGCGTATTATATTTATATATATAAACACTGTTTGTTCTGAAAATGATGATGAACATCAAAGACAAAGGGGACATGTGCACTGTATTTAGATATACGAGCATCGGAGAAGAGGGATATGTGCATTGTATTAGGATATACGAGCACTGTTTGTTTTGAGAACGACGATGACAGGCACCGACGAGGAGGAGGATATGCACACTATTTGTTCCAAAGGAGAAAATAGTGACGACGGCAAACGACAATGATCATTGGTGGCTGCAGTTAGAATTCAAGGTTTTTTGAAGATAAATATAATTTGTAATCAATTATAATAAATTTTTTTTCTTATTTTTATTGAGGATAAATAAGATCATAATTTAAATTTATAAATTAATTAATAATAAAAATTTTACAGAGGCAAGTCTCGTAAATTTATGTTATACTCATTTTCAATACTTATTAAATACCAAGATCCTTTTCAGGAAAAAACAAAAAAAGAAAAAGAAAAAAGAAGAAGCAAAGATCAAAGAAAGAGCCACACAAGTTATCTCAATGCCAACCTATCACAAAGCCAAAAACTACACATACCACGAATAAAAAAAATTGTGCATCTCATTTTGGACTATTGTTGGTTCTTGTTGTTTCCTTTTTTTTTTTCTTGTGCTTTTGCCCCTATTAATCATTCGTGCATGTTGGTTATTTCATGGCCTACCTTAGTTATTAGTAATGTAGTCTAGTGACAACCTTGTTCTTTTTTAAATTGCCACCTATTGTTTTCTTCCTTGATGTTAATTTAGGTATTAGACATCGATACATCGTTTTATATTTTTATTAGTTCAATATGTATCGAAAGAATCGAAAAACAGGGCTTTTTGAACGAAAAAGACCAAGAACCGAAACTAAAAATTTGATACGAAACGTGACAAAATTTTTAGGAACCGAAAAAGTCCCGTCATGGGAAACGATCCGATACCGGACCGTCCCGTACTATGCTCATCCCTTATCATGTATGAAAAAATGATATAATCGTACATCCTCTCCTCCATAATCCTGGCAAAGTAACGATAACTTGATCAGATAAACTTTGATCATCTCATTGAAAATCACAGAGGTAACGCATCATTCAAACATTGTTTGATATAAGAATCAAAGTTATGAATAAATTTTTTGAATAATATTCCTATTATTAAGAATCGAGGGATAGAATAATAGAGTTGTACACGAACCAAACTACTCGTGAGTAGTTCAAGTTCGACTCGATTCAACTCGAAAATAAAAAGTTACTCGAGTTCGACTTGTAAGATCGTGAACTCTTGAAATTCCACTCGACTCGAAAGGTTCGACTATTTTTTCTCAAAAGTTGATATTTTTTCATTCATAACAATAAGTTTATGGAATTTGAGAAATAAAAATTTATTAAAATGTTACATGATAAAAGATAAAATCAAATTCCTTACAATTATGCACTAAGAGTCAAGAGTAATACCGTTATTATTTTGTTTAAACTCATAAATTTATATTATAATATGTTTCTTTTACAATTTGCAAATAAAAAAAATACCTCCCGAATTTTTATTAATATCATAAATTTTTATTCTCTGAAATGATCCATAATCTTAATTTAATTTATAATATTCGAGACTGACTCAGATATAGCTCGAATTGTGTTTGGATTACTACCCGACAAACCACTCGAGTTCGACTCAAACTCGAACGGTTTCTACTCGAGTTCGGTTCAAACTCGAACTGTTTTCACCTGAGTTTGGCTCGAAAATGAATAATAAAAGTTCAACTCGAGTTCGTTAAAACTCGATTCGACTCGGTTTCTATACAGTTCTATAAAATTATATTTTCAAAATTGATGATTTCATTGATTTGTGTCTAAACACATATTGTAAAATCACTGGATTGAGTAGTCTGAAATGGCTAATCACAAATGGCCCAATCATTAGATTCACACCACTTCCTATTTTTGTCATGAGCATCTCTTTGCTAAAAAACAGAACAAAGAGAAAAAGAACATCCATAAGGTAAACGATAAAATCAAGCGACACTCGTCATAAATCTGAAGAATATATACAATAAAAAAACTTGCATAATAATACATCGACTAGATATCATTTCATAGAATTAGCAGATTAAGCGAGACAATCCAAATACACATCATTTATCTACATGCAACTCAAACTTCTAAAAAAAAAAATTGTCAATTTTTCACTTTACGTTATGGGGTAAAAGAATGGGTAAGGGTTCTCTTCCTCTTCAGTGAGGGATTTCCGACGAGGCCTTATTCCGACGATGGGAAGTATCCTATGCTTGATGTTACGGAGATGATCTTTGGAGGGGATTTGCGATGTGAGGGTTTAGGGTTTCAAGGGAAAATGGACCCGATGGTAGTTGAGAGTTGTTGTGGGTTTTCTGACTATGTTCTGAATCCAATGACCCCCTCTTGCCTGTAGATGAGGGTTTCCCTCCGCTGTTGAATATTGAGGTGGTAGTGAAGGAGAAGATGGTTGAGTCGAAGCGTACTTGGGCGGATGAATGTGATGATGCTGAGGATGAGATGATTCCCACAACTCTTGTTGACCGCTCGTATGCTGATATCACCCGTGGATCTCAACGTAATACTCATGCGTCAAATAGAAGCTTTGAGAACGGCCATCAATTGTCCTAAGTTAACCGTTATGAGGAATGTATCCAGATTTCAATGGAGGAGGTACAAAGGGAGCGCGTGTATCGGGAGAATTCTTTGGTTGGGTATGTCTTGGGTGAGGATGTTCCCTTTTCTGCGATAGAAGGGTTTGTGAGAAGACATTGGAGTCATGTGGTTAGGCCTGGGATTCATTTGCATCATAAGGGTTTCTATGTGTCTCGCTTTGTTGACAAAGAAGACTGCACGACCATTCTTGATTCCTCTTGGTTCTTCAACGAGAAACTAGTAGTATTATGGCAATGGACTCCTCAACTTAAGTTTGAAAAGGATGTGGTTAGTCGTATTCCTGTTTGGATTTGCTTAACAGACCTTGCTCTTGAGTTCTGGAGTAAAACAGTATTAGACAAGCTGACTGGAAAAGTTGGCTTTCCTATTCGCACAGATCAATTCACTGCTGATAAAGAACGAATCTCTTTTGCACGTGTATTGGTTGATGTGGATGTGAATCAGGATATTATTGATGAGTTTGGCTTCATTGGCCCTTCAGGAGAACGTATTACGCAGAAAGTGTAGTATGGGTGGCTTTCTATTATGTGTCAAACTTGCAGAAAGTGGGGGACATAGAACGGAACAATGCATATCAAAGCCTAAGATGAAGTAGGTTTGGATTGTAAAGGAGAAGAAGAAGGTTACTGAGTCTGTGCAAGAAGTTGTGAAGCCAACAACAAGACAAAAAGGCTGTCATTGAGATCAATACCGGGGATGCCCCCTTGGAAATCGTGATCTCGGGACTCATACTTGAGAAAGATGAAGCGGGTCCCTAAGCAGGTCCCTTGGAAACCGTGGAAAATCTTTTGTGGCTATTTTCTCTGCTATAGTCCCTAAGCAGGTCCCTTTTGCTAATCCTGAGCATGAGGGGTGGAAGAGCCCTCATACCATTGCCAAACGTAGCCAAGCTGCTCCTCCTCTATTGAATGTGTCGCCTGGTAGATTTTTTACTCTGAATGTTCTATCTGAGGTGATTGTTCATGGGACTATGGATTATACTGGTGCTCTTACCAAATGTTTGTCTCTTGGAATATAAGAGGCCTGAAAAATAAAATGCAATAAAGTTGTTGCTATGTAAGAATAAGATAGAAATATGTGGTTTATTTGAGACTAGGGCCAAAAAAAAAAAAAGCTTACTCATATTGTTCAGAGTTGCTTTAGAGGATAGGGTTGTTTGAACAACTATTATTATGCTTCTAATGAGCGTATTTGGTGTACTTAGAATAAGCTGAAATGGGATGTCTCCTATTTAGGTGGTATGGATCAGATCCTTCATTACAAGGTGAGGAGTCTTGATTCCAATGTCTCTCTTGTACAGTTTTTTGTCTATGGTTGAAATATCAAAGTACATAGGTTAAAGGTATGGCAAGAGATTTCAAGTTTTGGGGCTGGTCTTGATGAACCTTGGCTGTTGATGGATGACTTTAATGCTTTTTTGTATGAAGATGAGAAGACTGGTTATATTGGGATAGATGTTTCTCCTTGTTTAGATTTCCTTGATTGTATGAATGTTAATGGCCTTGCTGATCTGGGGAGCACCAGATGTTTTTTCACTTGGTATAATCATCAAGGTGAAGCATCATCGATTAAAGCCAAGTTAGATAGAGCCATTAGGAATAATGCTTTCATGGAGAGGTTTGACAGAGCGGAGACATTCTTTCCTAATGCTGATATTTCATATCACAATCCTGTAGTAGTTCAGCTTCAGCTTGGATCATCTCATACCTGCCACTTCTTCAGATTTTAGAACATGTGGGTTAGGGAACCATGTTTTGGTGATATGGTTCACGTTGGGTGGTCAAGGGAAGTGCGTGGGTGTGCTATGTATAGAATTACACAGCATGCCCTCACTCTTAACTTTTCTGACTCTGTGAGATTACTTATGTTGAAGCTTATTGAAGATGTTAAACTGTTAGCAGCAGCTGAAGAGGATTTCTTGCAATAGCAAACCAAAGCCATATGGGTTGATAACATGGATAGGAGTAATAAGTACTAACATGCTCTAATAAAAGTGAGAAGAAGGAAAAGTAGAGTTACTAGTGTCCTCCTCGAGGATGGTAGTAAAGCCACTAAACAGACTGATATTCAGGATATTTTTCTGGGATTTTATCAGACCTTATTTGGCTCCTCTTCAGCTATGTCTAAGGCTCTTAATACTGATGTCATAACTCAAGGTAATGTCTATTCCTCTACTCATGCTGATATACTATTACAAGCCTTCACTCCTAGTGAAATTAAAACAGCCTTCTTCAGTATCAATGGCAAAAAAAACCCCAGGCCCTGATGGCTATACTGCGTGTTTTTTCAAGAAATGATTGGATATAGTGCAGGCCGAGATTGTAGAAGCTGGGATAGATTTTTTTTTTTTTTTTTTACAAAGGGAAGATACTAACTTGGATCAATGCTACGTGGTAAACTTGATCCCTAAATCTATGCATGAGATTCAAGTTGGTCCTTTCTTTTTTGGTGCATGAGTCACAAGCAACTTTAGTTAAAGGTAGGACTATTGTTGACAATGTGACTTTGTGCCAAGAGCTAATTCATGGCTATAACAGAAAGCACATATCTCCTCGTTATATGCGAAAAGGTTGACCTCCAAAAAGCTTATGACTCAGTTATATGGAGCTTTCTTAAGGATGTTCTGGTGCATTTTGATTTTCCTCCTAGATTTGTGAATTGGATAATGTTATGCTTAACCTCTTCATCTTTCTCATTGCTGGTAAATGGCAATATTTTTAACTTCTTTTATGGAGCTCGAGGGTTGAGACAAGGAGATCCTATGACTCCTCACCTATTTGTATTAGCCATGGAATACCTTTCGAGAGCTATGCACCTTATGGTCAAAATCGTAGCCTTTGACTATCATCCCAATTGCAAGAGAGTGCAGCTTGTTCAGCTTTCTTTTGCTGATGATTTAGTTATATTCTCTAAGGGCAATGTACGTTCTATTGATTGCATCATAAACGTCCTTGAGCATTTTGCTGCTATTTCAGGATTGAGGATGAATAAAGACAAAACTGCCCTTTTTTGTGGTGGTATATCGTATGAGGACAGCCTTACTTTGACTAACATATCGGAATGTAATCTGGGTACTTGGCCTGTCCGTTATCTTGACATCCCCTTGTCTTCCAAGAGACTTTGGATTTTTCAACATAAGCCTTTGATTGATCGTATTTTTGGTAGGATATTGAGCTGAGAGGCCAAATTTCTTAGCTATTCTGAAAGATTACTTCTTATTAAATCCATTCTGATCAATATACAGGTGTGCTAAAGCCAAATACTTTCTTTTCCTATGGGTGTACTTGATGAGATTGAACAGATTCTTCGCACTTATTTATGGACTGACAATGTCTTGAATACACGAAAAGTCTTGGTTTCTTGTGACCAAGTGTGTTTGCCTTTCAAATGTAGAGGTTTAAGCATAAAACGCCTTACTCATTGGAATGAAGCATTACTATCTAAGCAAATCTGGGCTGTCCAGATGAAAGCAGATCGCCATGGGTATGCTGGGTTCACGCATATCATTTAAAACGTGTGCCTCTTCAATGCTGCTGGGAGAAAATGACGGACTCTTGGCTTTGGAAGGCTCTTGTTTGTATTAAAGAAAGCATTTTGATGTTATTGTTTCCTACGTGCAGTTCATTGTCAAGGAGATATATCAGAAGATTCATGACAGACCTGGGACGCATAAATGGCGTAAGTTCATATGGTCAACTAATATTATGCCTAGGCATGCATTTATCTTTTGGCTAGTTGCATTGAACAGAATTCATACAAGTGGTAGTGTAAAAAGAGCATAATTCATGAAGATCGCCGTGGATTGAGCAATCAAAGAGCAGAAACTCATGACCATCTCTTTTGTTGCTGTGAGTATACAAAAGAGGTCCTTATGACTTTGTTGCAGAATTTGAAAATGGGAGTTTGTCGGGCTGAAACCTGAGAGTTATGGTTAGATTGATTCTTGAAAGTTACTCGAGGCAAAACAAAGAAAGCGAAGCTGCGAAGGAGAAGGCTGGTTGGTGGCTTTTGTGTATGAGATATGTTGAGCCAGAAATTTTCCCTTGTTTCGATATGAAAATATTGGCCCATCTGATGTATTGCGTAGGCTAGCTCTTACTCGAGCATGAGCTTTTAGGCGTATGCTGATGCTGCTAAACTCTCATGTATGCTGCTTTTGATGGATTGAATAAAAACTTTAGCAAAAAAACTCAAACTTCTGAAGCAAGTTCTAGTGTTCCTGGGAAAAGGAAGGCGCCATCATCACAGTCAATCGCACACCGTCTTCCTAAAAGGCAAATTCAGGATCACAGAGTCGCCCAGAAGTAGAGGCATTTGTGGTTTGCAAATGGTGGATGACGAGACAGAGCGTACATATGATCTGATCCTACAAACAGCAGAAATATAGTATTTCCATCATTACAAGGAGTAACACCAAATGAAAACTAGGACTATGATGATATAACATGAACTGATTGTGTAAAGTTCAACGAGATCCATGATAGAAAAACATTATCATAACAGCAACAAGCGGTACAAGACACACAATTGGACATAAAGACCGGTAAAAAAGCTAATCCGCACGTTAGAGTGATAACTTGATCCTTGCACAGTCATATCGAGTATCATAATTCCTAAGTTGAGAACTAAGCTTGGAACAAGCAAATTACCTCCTTCAAAGTGGCAGCCCATCTTCCTTGTTTTCCGCGATTTTGAGGATGCAGCATGGAACTGGAGAATCCTGGACGGCCTCTTCTGCCTTCTATTCGAGAAATCCTCCGCGTCAGCCTTTGCTCCCAAGCAGCTGCTATCTTTACCCATTTGTCGATATTGTGCCGCAGTCCTACAATTGTCTTCACCTCCTTCATTGTGAACTTGCATCCACTGCACAATCAGCAGCGGAAGATAATCCCGTTAGTCATCACTAAAGATAAAAACGGACAGGGCGCTTACGCTTTTGGAGATAACACATGATGCTATTTACGAATAACATATAGTAGGTCAACGAGATCTCAGCCAGTTACAGTGCTTACTCTGATCCTCACTTGCTCCTCCATCTGGAGAAGGAGAAAGTGCAAATCTAGACTGTTGCTCTACTTCGTCATCAAGCATGTCATCCTTGTCAAAGCTATTGTTACAGTTTAGCTCCGTCTGCATAAAAACTGCCAGAGAAACAGCATGATCGCGTATTAAACAGTCGTGTGGTGGGCAGTTCAGGATTTTGAGCAAGGCTTCTTTATACTGATGTAAGCTGATAGATTTATCAGCGGAGCCCTTAGCGCGACATATCATCATGGCCTTAAGTATGTGCTCACAGAGATTGCCCACTTGCGAAAAACTGCAATCACATATGGCGAATTCAGAACCTGGGTTCAACACCGTGTAGACCTTATCTGGCTCATGCTCGTCAAGAACTCTTGCATATTGGCCTTCTAAAATCACATCAGTGTCTGAGATTTCCAATGCTTTGCGCCAACATGTTAAACCACTAATCCATTCATCTTTTGAATATCGCGAGAAATCTTCCTTTCCAGGATATTCATCCAGCCAAAAGTAAGAATGGACTCTTTTGGCCAGCTTGTCAACCAACCAATCTACCCGATGATACACACTGGAGTCATTCTCGTTTAGCAATCTAGTCTTGAGTTGGTTGTGATAAAATTCAATTGCTGCACTGGTTTCTTGCCCAGCAAGTGGAAGGGTTCGCAATGCCATGGTCCAACACCCTGAAACAAAATCAGATTTCAATACAGAGAGCATATCAAAAAAAGCGGGTAACATAAACATAATGCCTGCTCATCCCACGTAGTTTAGTGCTCCCTTTACAAACCACAAAACTACTTGTTGTGCTTGAGAGTAAGAATATCCAGATTGCCTAGATAGGAGCTAAAAAAAATCTTAGAAAATGAAAATAAAAACAGAAAATAAAGAAGATGGTGGCTGACCAATTCTAGGATACCAGATAGCTTTGAAGTACTCCAGAAAGTCAGCACTGTCAACGAAGTCGTCCATGAGATCGTGAAACAGATCAATTGCTCCGTGCCCCTTGCACACCTCAGACACTGCCTGCCCAAGTCTCTTACATATCTGTATCTGTGTCTCACGATTTGAGCACCGCTTCACTAAGTTCTTATGCCATGCATGACGAATCCGCCACGAAGAAACCAGCACCGAGCACTGAAAGACATCCCTGGAAAAAAAAAAACAACAGAAAGATGTAGCGCTTCTACCACGCAATCAAACCAATGCAAAAAAGAACCAAACAGCCTGGCTTTGAGTTGGATGATGGTCCCAATGGTCAAAACAATCAAATGCTCTCATGTTTCTCAAGGTCTATGGCACGAGTTTTACCGACATTATCGATTATTTCATCCCTTTCAGATGATCAAGCATTGGAAACTCTTGTTCTTGAATTAATGGCCAGAATAACTTAAGACTACCACCTCATCATCTAACATCCTTGGGAGAAAAATAAACAAAAGAGAAGCAAACCTGATTGCCAGAACATCAACTAAAGGATCGTCGATGATGAAACCTGCCAACTTCCATGCAGGGTCTTTAGCTTGAATTCTGTTATAAAGAGCCCGCATCCATCTATAAGGATCTGCACCGACCAACCTAGGGGATATAATCCAAGCTACAGGGATAGCCTTGTTGTTCGAATCAAACACGAGAAGGGTATGAACGGGATACTGGACAAAACCCAAAAAAAAAAAAAAAATGGCAATTAAATTACAACCTTGCTTGAAGACAATGTTTCAAAGGGTCACTGATCGCAGTAGGAAAAACAAGATAAGAACAAACCTTTAGTTTATTCATTCCAAACCGCGAATCAGCTGCCAGAAGACTGCCATTGCCAAAGCAAATCATCTGTTGCAACTGCCATTCCGTTTGAATACCAATAGTAACAGGTTGGTTTTCAGAGAACTCCTCATAAAAGAACACGAAATTCTGATGAGCATCAATCCACATGCTCAGGCTGGCTGCATCATCTTCATCGAACTCATAATTGAAGCGGCGAATGCTCCTTTCTTGTCGCCGTACATACCTATGTGTAAGAAGGTCATCACGATTGAATGGACCTCCCTGCTTCTCTACTGATTCATTATGCCTCTGCATAATTGTCTCAACTGGAACCCCAACATACAATAATGAATGTACCCGGAGTCGAAGATCCTCGGAGATGTAGGGAGCAAACATAGCACGCGTTCCAACGGCCATCTGGTCTTGAGGACCATGACAAGGTGAACCCTTCTTGTCAATATGTTTATCATGATTATATATGATCAGTGCTACAGATGGCTCAGCTATTAGCCGTTTCACAATGAAGTGGCAAGTACACCCTCTTTTTGTATTTGGCCTGCCTGCAGGGGTCTTCTTAGGTGAGAATGTAGTCCTACTAGGTCGAATAATTCCACCTTTTCTATGGTCATCAGGACCAAAGGAACACCAATACCTAGAAATTTAAGACAGAAAAGTGTGACGAATTCATACAGAACTAAGCTGAAGTACTAATCATCAACGTTCATCGAAGAGACAAAAAGGCCATTCACCAGTACAAGCATCAAACTTCTATTGAGAAAATGACGAGTAAAACTTACAAGATGTACTCGAGAATGCCGTCGATCTTAACCTTGAATGGACCCTCTTGAGGGCGCCTCCTCCTGGCTTCGACATGAAATCTTGTTGGGCAGTCTTCATTCAATGCTTCACCCTTGACAAAATCATCTACTCTAGCAAAGGGAATAAGAGCAACTCTATCCATATTGTTACGCCAGCCTTCTACTTTCGACCATACTAGATCAGAAGATGAGAACTCCAATTTAGGAGGATTCTGTACAGGAAGGGACAAGATCTCATCCCATCTCGCCATCTGCAAAGATCACAACAAAATCAGCAATGAGGGAAGTATATCGATATATTCAGCTGATGAAATAATCTCAATGTAACTACATCAATATGAGTCGACACCGCCTGATGTGGCAAGGTGGTCAGGGTACCGTCTAGTGCATGAACAGTTAATGCTTAGTCGATAGTCTAAAGTCTGAATTGTTAATCATTACACTGTTCACGTTTCAATTGCTGATTAGTACTGTCTGTTAATTACATATTGTAAGACAAAGACGAAGCATAGAGACACTTATACAGAATTATCCATAATCCAACAACTTCTATCAAACAAAAGCATGAACGCTAGACATGTAGCGCCTCCCAGCGTGTTTTACGACTACTAGAGCCTCTCGTGGCACTGAACAAAGCAAAATGTGCATCGTTTCTCGTAGCTATTTCGATGCATTACACTAATTACGATCTACTCCTTGCTGCAAAATAACAACGAAAACTTTTCTTTCATTTCTGAAACTACAATTCTCGAAGAAAACCGATCTCAATTTCGACAACAATAACCGAGATATTCCCATCGTGGACAGAGACAGAGCCCGTTTCCAGAATTCCTCATGAAATCGATCCCGATTTCAACACAGCCCAATCAACGCCTCATCACACATTAGTAAAAAAAGATTTGAGAACATTTGAAGTGAAACCACTTGCCTTGTATGCAATTCAAAGACCACCTTGGGTTTGCAGAGATCACAGCGGCCGAGACAGCAGGCAGCGGAGGGCGTCGGTCGCCGGAGATCGAGGGCCGGGATGCGACTAGGGTTTAGTTGAAGTAGAAAGATGGACCCTAGGTAGTCAAAAACAGTGCTGTGTGCTTTTATGCATAGTTATTAAACCCGACTCCGGCGATTCCGATGGTTCGACAGGTTCGATTTGATGAAAAAAATCTGGATCGATCTAATTTAATTCGATAAAAAACGATTAAATCCGGATAAAAATTCCATGGTTGAATCAATTCAATCGAAAAAAAAAAACTAAAAATAAAATATTAAAAAAACCTAAAAAAATACACATATAAATTATTATTTAAATTATATTTTTATTAATATAAAATTATAAATATATATTTTGATCAAAAATAATATATTAATATTATGATAAATAAAATAATATCAAAATGATCAATTCGACGGTTCAACCGACGATTCAATCGGTTAAATCAATAACCCATTGATTTGGGATCTCGACCGAATCGATGACCGGTGCGATTCTAATAACTATGCTTTTATTTGTGTCACGTCACACAGGTTAAAATGATTCAATCGCTTCCTTTTCTTTTCTCTTCGGATGAAAACTCACAAATAGGGTGTTAGAATATTCGCATCAGATATTATAAAATAAAATATTTATAAAGTAAAAAAAATAAAATATGAATAAGAAAAATAGTAATATAATGGTGAAAAAATCTATAAAATAAGAAATAATAAATAGCACATATACAAAAAAATAATATTACTATAAATACTGCATTCTTTTTAGGTAAAATGGGATGGAATGGGATGTAGTGAAATATATTGAATAATAAAAAATTAATATCTAATATGAATATCCTTAGAGTTGGATCGGGTGAATAGTCAGGATGTGTTGTTAGACTGACTTGACGAAACTAGCGTTTGGTGTAACGAAATTATTTCTTTCACTTGACGAAACTAGCGTTTGTTTTTTTTTTTTTTTTTTTCAAGTTGAATAAAATGGTGTAGCATTTAAAAAAAATAAATAAATTGGGGATTATGTGTCAATAAGGGCATTCGCAGCGGAGTGCTCAAGCAAATCCCTATCGCCACTTGTGGGGACTTGAAAAAAAAAAATCACCTCAACATATTCTCTCTCCTTTTCTTTATTTCCAAGTACATTCCTATATCGATTTTGACTTCTCATAACCAGGGAATGAAAATCTTGGTTCCTATCCAATTTTAAACTACCACGTCTTCAAAAACCACAAGGAGTCATTTGAATTTCAAGATTTTTTTTCTCTTCTCACTTTCTCATTAAGAAAAAGCCTTCGTGCCTCCTCTTTCTCCATAGCTCCACTTCCCTCTTGCTGCTCCATGCCATCTCTCATCCAGGCAAATCAACAAAATCGGTGATTTTTCTTTGCTCAATTGATATTCTCTAACATCAATTGCAGCGATTTCATCTTTTTTTTCGTGGATAATGGGTTCTAGGGTTTGAATTGTAGTTGTTACATGGGTGGAAGCAAAAAGTGTAAAATATCATTGTAGCACTACATAACAAAAATAGAATGAAGGATATTTTTTATTGTAAGGATTTATACGAGTCGATTATAAACAAAACGAAACCCGCTGACAAAGAGGAGAAAGCTTGGGAGTTGTTGCAGTGAAAACTGTTTGTGTGATCAGACAGTACATCGACCAGAATGTCTTTCAACACGTGGCCAACGACGTCGATGCTTTTGCTCTATGAAAAAAACTCGAGACGATGTACCAGTGCAAAACTGCGATAAATAAAACTTACATAAGGGATAAAAAACTATTATGAATGATTTAATATATTATATGTTAATTTAAACAACACAAATAAATGATTTAGTTATCGTTATTTAAAAATATGACATATTTTTAAAAATTTTACCCACATCTAAAGCAAACAATTGACTCCCATTTAACCAACCCCTCCTCACTATGGGGTTTGTTTATGTCACTGAATGGTTGACTTCCATTGATGAATGATTTCTCATACAAACTAGAGAATAGGAACATGTATAAAAAATAATTCTCATTCAGGATCAACTCCCATTTTCAAGTCTTCTGCAACAGATAAGCACAGAAGAGCAGAAACCCCTACAGACAAATCCTACAAGGAAATAGAGGCTACACCTCCAACAATAGAGTTGATCTCAGGCAATCGAATTCTAGCCTCTTAACTTCACCATCAACAAGGGAGCCGAAGCGAGGAGGTATACCGAATCTTGAGCAAAAATATTCGACAAGATAAGTAAAGCGCATCAGCTGCGGAGAAACAATGCAGGAGCACCAAACTATCCGCAGAAACTGGACGCAAGGCCATTGGGCATTCAGCGACAAATTACAATGTGTTCAGCATTTTTGGCCTGCCTGATCAAACAGCTTCAGCAGATGGCTCTGTAGAGAGGAGATACCACATATGAGAAACTCTTGATATAATCATCAAAATGCAGAAGCATTGACAAGAATTTCCGACTTGATATGGTCAAGTGGCTATTCAGAAAAGCAAGCGCATTGGTAGTTTTATTAGTATATGACAAACTTACATTGGAGAAATCATTCAACTTCAACCTTTGTTGTAGTTGATGGAATGAAATTAGCAGCTTCACTGGTCGGAATTCGATGGACTGGTTGTGTCCCTTCCCATCTGTGAAGGAGATTAGTTCACTTTGGAGAAGGTGCTCAAAGGCCTGCACATGTCGAAGCAAGCGGTTATCAGCATAAATGTGCATATACATCACGTACACTTGTCTTGAGTAGTTCTTTACATACTCGCAGGCAGACACCTCGTCCATGAGGCAGGGTACGGTCTCGTATAGTTTTGTATTCTGCACAAACATGTTCATTAAGAAATACATAAAATTGTCCACAGGAAAGAAAAACAAAAACAAATACTCAGAAGAAGTACACCGCACACCTTCCATCACAGAAATAAAGTTGTACGTCGCTTTCTCTTTTACCTCAAGCCTCTTCATGCACACCAGAAGATACAGTTCTAAATAGGAACAATCTGCTCGACCAAACCAACCAAAACACCAAAAAATATGAGACAGAGAAGAATCTTTAAGTATTTTCAAGGATAGAGTTTTTCAAGGCAGGGCCTTTTATAGCATTCACTAAACATGCCAAGGCGACAGCATTCCCTTTTCAACAAAAAGCATCACATGAAGCAATATTCACTATGATGGTAATGATTTACCCAAAACAAAAACATCATACAAATAACAAGATATAGCACAAGCCCATCCAAAGACTTTCGAAGGTGACAAATTCAGCAGACCTTTTAGGTACTCAAATTTTGGCTGTCTTTCTACACTATAAGGTGCGCCTTTGAAGTTCTCCAAGGTCAGGAGTCCGGATTTCAAGTCCATGGAGGAGACAGCTGAAAACCTGGTATGTGAAAGCCACGAGTTGGGGTATATTATGATTTGGTACCATGTTAAAATGACAATAGCAACATCTTTCTAACAGTGAGTCAATCCTGATGCGAAAACTACTTACAGGAACCTCAAGAAGCTGTGAACTGTTGAGTCTGAAGCCAATAGAGAGCAGATGGTATCTTTGAATCCATCATCAGCTGTTATTTTCTGAAAACTATCAAGCATTTGTGAGCAAATATTACAGGACCTATAAAGCAAGATCCTTCAGCTTTTAAGTGATGATCATAATCCAATGTAACATATGTGCATTTGGTATGTTATGCCGACAAGTGCTGAGAGTAGACAAAAACCATTTTGTGAAATATATTACAACACGAGTACTGGGTAAGTGGTATACAATGGTGTAGATTGAAATTACCACTACAACAAGATGCTTATGTAAATATTAGCTCCCAAGTCAACAAACACCACGAATTTAAGCTCAACCAGTGTTACTTTCTTTCAGAGAATATAGAAAGAAGAGAAGATGTAAATAAAAAAGGAGGATATTTGTACATAGAAGATAGAATTATGAATCTTGATTATTTCAAATGGAGAAGATTTAAATACAGGTTATCAATAATGTAGAGCTAAAACTAAATACTTATAGCTCCAAATGCTATAAATCCCACTAGAGAAGCAAAAAAGTTAAAAGCCTCCAAGTGCATTTTGGACTTGTGCTCTGACCTGAATTTGGCTCATTTTACTCCCAACAATATTCCAGACACTAGATCAAAATATAGCCTCAGAAGAAGTACCTGAACCTCGGTGTTGAATTTTATTGCATGATCATTAGGTAAGGTAGAATCCAGTGGCAAGGAAAATATGTGCTCCAACAATCTATAGAATAACAGCAAGATGCCTCAAGTAAGCATACGCTGCATAAAACTGTATAGAAAGAAAGAACTCAGACGGCAATAGCAAATAGGAATAGTTAGCCCCACCTCTGGTATTCTTCCTCAGAGGGAGGAAAAAATAGCAGCTTCCTGTGTGAAAAGCGAGATCTCACTCTTTTCTCCAGTAGCTGATCAGCGTCCTGCATATTACACGCTCATTGAGTGATTTCAAATAATGCACCAGAGGCCATTCATAGAACCTAATGACAAATGAACTGCATGAATGTGCTACAAATAATCCAACAATCATCTGGAAAAACTAGCAGCCAATTCAAACAAACTATATGTATAGGTACTTAAAAATTAAAGTGGAGTTCAAAATCTTAGACAAAAGCTTGACGCTGCTATAATAAAAGGAAGCATACCAATCTGCAACTAATGCCGACAACAGCTGCTTGCGATGTTACAGAATGCATAGCATCTAGCAAACTGTAAAGTAACTTTTGCTTTCCCTGCAAAAGAACCATATAGGGTCGTCAATATTTTAAATACCCAATTCCACACCTCGCAATATGAATCTGCCATCCATGATGGATACTAAGATTAATGTCTTGTGTCAGAGCACGACAAAGAGGATGAGAAGATACCTGAGCAAAAAGATCGAATTCATCGAGAACAAAGATTATTGTCTTGTGTGCCAAACCACACTCTCTGGAGAGTCATTAAAATGTAGAGAGCACCATGAGAAACAATTTATGATTTGCCAGTATTCAGCATGTCGAAAAAGCCAACAGAGCATAGTGACATTGTGGACTCGATGAGATACGTCAACCTCACCTCAACATGGAAATCATAAATTCAGAGTTATCGTCATGTGATGCCTACAAAACGCAGAACAAGAGGACAAACTCAAAGTAAGAGTGCTGGTTTTTGTAGCATATGAAAATATTGATATGGTACGCGATATGAAATCTCTAGATACCATTTTGGAGAACAAAAACTTGTGCTCCATACACAATTGCCGGGCAATTTCCTACTAAGAAAGACACAATGTCAAGAGACTAGGAGTAATCAAAATATAGTATTACAACCCTTAAGGGATAAAGAAACAAAGGACAACCCAGCCACCGGCTCAATTATAACAGCAGCTTAACTTCAGTTTATTTCCTCAAGCTGGTTAGTAAGTTATTATAATCCTTGAATTGTATCTTTGTAAGGAATGCAAACTTCATGAAGCTGACAACAGAAAGGGGAAAAATGCAAAGGTTACCTTAAGCGCACAGTTGTCATCAGTATGCACAAGCCCATTTAACCTTATCTGCAACCAACAGAGTCACATCATCGTCTTCAGCTTTGAGATACAATTTTGTGCTAGAAAAAAAAATAAAAATCGATGAGCCACCCGAAAACTACCACTCAGCTGTGTTTTCATATTTTAAAAATATGTCACGGTGACTGGTTGACTCTAAATGATCAACAGCCTTAGCTTGTTTGACACAATTGTGCTCCTGGGAGCATTGGAGGATATAGTTCATATTCTTATATGAGATATGACTAGGACCGACTAATCCACTCCATCACAAAAAGCTGCACATCAAGACACTGTTGGACATATCATACAATTCGTAAGTTAACAACAGATATCATATGCATTGAAACTGCAGAGACTAGCATTACCACTGATATCATATCTGGGAATTCGGTCAATAAATCCGCTATAACGAGCTCCAAAACCTAACCAACATAGACACAATGCATAATATCAATGAGAATAAAGGAAGGCATTACAATGAACATAAAGCGCCAGAAAAATGACTAGCACAGACCACAGACTTCCCACAACCACGAGGGCCAAGAAGCAAGACAGAGTTGTTGCAGGCCTCAGTTACTGAACCAGATATCATAAACTTCAACTTGCTAAAACACATGAAATAAAACACCACGAACAGAATCAAAATTAACATATTCCTTAAAAAAAAATGAAACCATAATATCAGTTCTAGAAATAAAGAAGAGAAGACCTGTAGTTGCTATCAGGGGAGCGAGAGAGGTAAGAGAAGATGAAATGAGGATCACAGAGTCTACTCCGAAGCAGAGCCACAACTTCCTCTCCCACATTTCCACTTCCTTTCATTGGTAGAAAGAAACTTTGTCCACTCCAATTCGGTCTATACGCTCCACGATTCAACAAGCTAGCAAACTAAATAGGATGATGGCAAGTTAGCAAAACCAATCAGCTCACATGGAACCAAAGTCTCGGACTCCTGGTCAATCAAGGTAAACAGCAACTTGAAGTATGAGAACACTATCTAATAAGAAGCGCATTCAGTCATTAGACCAAAACTAAGGAACAACCTCATACTACCTTCATGAATCTTTTTCCAGTAATTAATTTAGTTGAGAACCAATTCTATTGAAAGTTCGAACCCTTAGCACAAAAATCCATAACCCCCTTCTCTCATTCCATGTCGAGAAACATTTTTTTAGCAAAAGCCTGAGATTATGCTAAAAGGTCTCACGATATTAATCTCTATTAACGTTCCCTTCACAAGAATGCCCCTAGTTAGGCCTGAAACAGGGACAATTCACTGACTCATCACATATTGAGTGTCAATTTGACAAATATGGTTTGCAGGATTCCAAGTCGTTACCTGACCTCATGTCACTCACACTTTTACTCCGATAATTACCAGGGCAGAGCTACATTGCGGTCAAGCGTAGGCAATCGCCTACACTTACTACTTTTTGAGAAACAATACTTTGGTCTAGATTGCCCACGTTTGATTTCTAGAAAACAATATTTAGTAATACTTTGATCTGGATTTTGTTATGTAAGGCTATGGAAAATCATCAAAAGATCTCTTGCGGGGTTGTATGGGAGCTTAATAAATGAATGGATAGTTTAGTCACTTATATTGAAAAAAATGTTTTCCATACAATCGGTAATAAGTCTATTCTTAGATGTTTTCAAAATATGAATTGTAACTTTGCTTTTCTCCGCATGGACTATATTATTTCTTGTTATCTAATTTTAGTTTTAACATCTAGTAATTCTTGTCTATAGTTTCTACACATACTCGCCCTCACTTAGAAATTATCCTGGCTCCGCCCCTGATTTACCAAAAACTCGAACTCATGATAAAAGATCCACAATATAATCAATATCTCAGCACCAAACGATTCAGTGCTCATTTTCCTCCCACATTCGCCTCATTATGTACCGGCGAATCGCGAAACCATGGATGTCGGAATTCATCGAAATCGAAAGCAAAATGAGGAGAAGTGGTGACCTAAGATTTTAATGTTTGTTGAGAGCCGGCGCCGTGCAGCGCAAGGGCGGCGGTGGCGGAGGAGAGCTGAGCGACCGGCGCGCGGCAGAGGAGACGGAGACGGGAACCTGTTTTCGACTCGGCGGGCAAAATTCCAGGGTGAACTGTGAAGTGTAGCAAGTAGGTTAAATGGGGAAATGGGATGCCACAGCAGCAACAAATTTGTTGTTGTAGGTTTTTTTTTTCCGTTTATTTTATACCGTCATTTAATTTAAATTTGATTTTTTTTAAAAAATTGATTTTTTATAGTTAAACGACTCTATATAATTAATTTATTGATTTCCTATGTAAAATTGTGTTGATGTGAGTCCCTCTTTGGGACCAGCTACACAACAATAAAACAAAAGGCAAAAAAAGGAGAGGAGGATCATAAGATGGGCGTGGGAATGAGAATGCATTTCCCACTTATTTGATGTTTCTCCATTGCAGCACATGTACAGAAACTTGAACGGCAATTGGGATGGCATTTGGCACGCGGATAATTGCAGTTTTTGGGACGGAAAAGACGTATAAGCTCAAATGTTCGCATCACATATTGAACTTATAAATAGACTACTCCGAAAGAAGCTCAAAGCATCACATAATCATACAAATCCATTAAAAGTAAGAAAATATTCAGTTTGAAATATTAAATAATATCCTATATTTTAATTCGAAAATAAAATAAAATTTATTATAAGTTATCCTGATGATTATAATATCCTGATATAGCCTAGAGATGATCTTTGTAATATTTTGATACCGCAATGATCCCGTGATTTTTATCCATTTTATGTTAAAATATTGATGTCGTTTTTATTTATTTTAGACTATTTAATTATTTTATTTTAACTATACAGTAAAAAAATACTGAATAATTTTGTTGCATATTATTTCAACTTTTTCCCAACAAATTGTGCATAGAAACGTAAAGAACACGGGGGTGAATGTGGATATTTCATCATGTTTGTATCTTTGACCTCTCGTGATATTACAGTGAATATTAAGATCACGAGTGATGTAAATCTTTCTAAATTTAGAAAGCCGTGAGAGTTGGTTTTTTCGTTTGGGGAATGATAACACTTTGAATTATTGGTTTTAGTAAAGATATTCTAAATTTTGTTGGGAGTACTACAATGTGTAATTGTTTGTCTTTTTCTTTACTGATCCCTTTAATATTAGTACTCCATTCGTGACAAATGAAGTAAAACATGAAAATTTTGTACATAAATTAATAAAAAGAGAGAAAAAAAAATAATTGTTAAAACGCACGTGCATCAAAACGTAATAAAAAGAGAAAGAAAACAAAACACGTCGATATCTCGTGTTTTGCACACAAAAAAAGAGAAAGAATTGAAGGAATCAAAGTATGTTTTGAGAGAGGATGATGATGCATTTTATAGAGGATGACGAAAAAAGTTGTTTCTTGACGCATTTTGTTACGGAGCAAAATGAAAGGAGAGGGAAACGCGGCCGCGATTCGGCCCGATGGACGCACGTGTGTTCAAGAAAAACTTAGGTCCTCTCCCGTATATAAAATTGGATATCTCCAAGAGGTTCAACCCTTATCCTCACATTCACATTTATAAATTACTATTCCACCAACATAAACTTCCATATGATTTTGGTAACCTTTATTACAACCAACCATATTAAATACATCAAATATTATATTTTTAGTATCAATTTCTTATTCATCTTTTATGAGTTTTGAAAAAATAATTACACTACGTTCATCTCTAATGAATATAGATTGTATTAAACTCAAAATCACTCTAATCCAAAATCGTAATTCATTTTAAAATATCATCAAATTTATTCAAAACATACACTAAATTCAAGAGGGAGGTTCATCTGCAGGGGGACATGGTCAGTGATAGACTGCTAATTCTTTTGGTACTGGAGCTTTGAATAATTGCCTCTTACAAATTGTTAAAGCTGAACCAACTCTGGCTTACTGACTTAGATGTTGTGGTTGGCGTTTATATTTGCTACGACGAACGTTCTGCTTTCTACCAGCTTCCATGATTGGTAACAAAGAGGAGGAGGATCCTGGGTTGTTCTCGTTGTTTATGCGCAATTTTGTTCCTCTCCTGATAGAATGCACAACAGTGAGATGAAATGTTCATATCAAGAGCTTATGCCTACACCAGGGTCCAGGAAGAGGTAGTCGTTTTCGACAGTTTTCGTTCACTCATGCACCTTTTCTATCGGCATTGTTGAAGGCTATTAGCGGGTTTGATTCGGTGGTATTCCTTTTTGTTATTCAACATATATTTTTAGAAGGTTTATTATTGATTTTTGTATATAATTAAATTACGTCAGCGTTCTAGGATTAAAAAAAAAATCTTAAACTATCATTAATGTTTCACGATAATTTTGTATAAAAAAACAACGATAGATCGTTCAATAGACGATTCATTATAGAAAAAGCTTTTTGATCCATGTGTATAAGTGTTACAATTTCAATGGGACATAGAAAGTTTCTTTTTTTTCATCAAAATCAACAAAAAAAAATTATATCCAATCAAAATGTTTTATTTAACTTGGACAAAGGGAATAAGTATTTTCATCGTCAATGAAATCACTAGCTTGTCAAGTGGAGTTGGTTTAGGGGTTCGATACATGATGGTAACGAAAACAGTCTTTTTATTTATAAAAATATGGATAAGATTTACGTACATCAATCTCTCATGCAAAGATGACCTCCCTCACATCCTTCGTTTTATGGGATTATGTGGAACATGTATCTTTTTTTCTTTCTTAATGAAATCACTAGCTTTATTTATATGAGCATTGGTTTCCTTATTATCAATACTAACCAAGCTCAAACTTAAAAATCGTTCAAAAATAATCAAACTCCTAATCATTTGAAACAACAGTAGATTATATACAAACGAGTTAATTGAAATTTGAACTATTTATAAAACCCCTGTTTTTTTTTTTTTTTTTTTTTTTTTTTTTTTTTTTTTTTTTTTTGTGCTTTTCGACCACGCTCAAACGATACTGCCTAGTTTTTTCTATCATTCTCTGCACAAAGCCCTTGTTTCCTCTGAAACCCCGAGACACAACAAAAATTAATGCTCCCCTCAAATCAATGCAAACCAAACCCTTTGCTGTTCGCAATAAATTTCCGTTTCATCTCACTTGATCAAACCAGTCATCAATCAGAGCTTTGTTTGCTTACTTGGTAGTTCCTAGAAAAGTATGTCAACACATTCCGTTAAATTCATCTTCTGCTTCGTTGATAATATTTCCTTCAATTTGAACGCATTGTGATCATCTATCGATTCAGGAAACAGTCTCTAGGTTGTTGGTAAACTGCATACATCTAGGTTGTGATCACATTTCTCTTTGTCAAATTCTATGTATGAAGAGCATATCTAGAGGAGGAAGAAGACGAGGTCTTCAAACATCAATGACTCGACTCGTTATTCCAATGTAGATCATGACAAGCGAACTGTGTTGATCGCCAAAGAAACGGAGAGTTTGGAGAGTATTGGTGCTGCTGGTGCTTCGTTTAGCGAATTGGAGGGATGTGGAGTGGTAGGAGTCGGAGGAAATAAGTTAGTGAACCTGCGTGAAGGGAGTGGGAGGCAACAGTGTGAGAAGAAGGATGAGGAGGATCGGATCACGAGGATGATTGGCAATGATGATGATGAGAATCCGATCACGAGGTTGATTCCTAATGATGATGAGAATCCGTCCACGAAGAGGAATGTTGTTCCTGATGAGAATCAGATCACGAAGATGATTGCTAAAGATGATGAGAATCTGTCGACGAAGAGGAACATTGAGCATGATGAGAGTCCGATCATGAGAATGATTGCTAATGATGATGAGGATTTGATCAC
>JAOVYX010016735.1:0-23868 GCA_035668315.1 Drosera spatulata
CTGTAGCCTGTCCTGAACTATTATTGTGATCATGTATTAGTAATGTAGCTTGGTTGAAGGCCGAATGTCAAGGACTCGGCTTGTGGTTAGTAGGATTTGCGAGCTCTGTAATGCTGTGGGGATTACGATCGGATAACTTGTGTCAATATTCTTCTGTCATTTGTAAAGTTCAGAGCTCTTTTGAACTCTTGTGTATATTTATATACACGTAGATTCTATGTGCTGGTTTGCATCTTATCCAAGTACATAGACTATCACGCCGAAAAAGGGGGGAAACTGTGTGGCGTGAAGCACCAGCCTTAACGTCCTGAATATTATCGTTTTATCGTCGAGCATGAATTTCCTAAAGTTATCCTTGTATATCCTAAACTATGAATGTGATCATGTACTTGGGTTTGGAGCTCGGTTGAGGGCCGAAGGTCATGGATTTGGCTTGCAGTTAACAGGACTAGTGAGCTTCCTGTATCATTGGGATTATGACCCAAACTTGTTTCTGTTATTCTGTCATTTGTAAAATTAAGAACTGTAGGCCTTGTGTATATAGATTCTATGTGGCATTTGAATATTGAAGAGCGAGGAGTCCTCCTCGGATGCTTTTAATATAACTACTTCACTTTCTGGCAAGATATTTGGCTATATCATCAGCAGCAATGATCAGATAGTATATCAGCTTATAAAAAGCATCACCAGTTTTTTTCGATGGTTGATGCACGTTTACCTCTTATCTCCCATCTTTATATAAGTTTATTGGCAAAAAGACGATAAGTTTTATGGTGATATATGCTCTTTAACTTCAAGCGTGTGATGAAAAGAGTACTGCACTGGTACTCGTAACTTCCTGGTAGAGTCCACACTCCACAGGATCCCAGATGGCTGAGCCTGCAAGAGACCTGACAAGACGACAAGCCGTAAACCATCCAACCCCTTCTGAAGCATTGTAGAATCATCGACAAGACATCTTCGTCTTCCGATGAACGAACCAGTTTGTCACTGGCTGTTCTCTGCGGATAAGAACTGTCAAATCAGCAGAGCATAGAATGGTTAGGCAGGTTAGTTGATAACACTGAACATCGAAAACCTTCCCTTATTGTTTGTAATTTTTATGATTGCGTTTTTTCACTTTATTTGATATCAGATTGTACGGCCCCCTAGTGAACTCCAGCAGTACCTGTGTGGGATTCCGCACGACACGATCCAATCTATATACTTCTGATGCGATTTCATGGTCATAATTTGATTATGTCTTCTACATATTCATCTGGTTTTGATGCATTATGACTCTGCAACGATGGTGAATGCATATGTTACCAGGCGTTCACTTCCTGTTTCTGCATCTTAAAATGAACATTAAAACTGATAATTGTTGACGTTGTCGACTACTTCATCTCCTCGACAGATGTTTGCTATGTGGATCCAGTATGAGAGTCCTGCCTCCTGGAGAGCGGCTGGAGTCCAGGAACCCAGAACTGGGATATCTAATATGATGAAGTCTCGTGTTCGTGATGTTATGTGGAGATTAGATTTAATTAAATCTTGTTATTCTGTGGGGCTATAAATACACTCATGTTATTATACGTCCATATCAGTTTCTAACGTTTGAGTTGTGATCTAATACGATCTGATACGCTCTGTAATTCTCTCTTCACATATTGCTTTGTTATCACAATTTGTGGTGGTGTTCTTGTGGAGTTTTTCTCCTGATACTCCGGTTTCCTCATGTTAATTCTTGCGGTCTTGTTATTGTTTGTCTCGATCTACCATTTTCAAATCTTTCAACTGATAACAGAGCACAAGGTTCAGTTGTTTACATTTGTTTCGGATCTGAAGATGTCGTCCGCTATGAGGATTGAGATCGAAAAGTTCAACGACAAAAGATTCGATCTTTGAAAGATAAATATGGAGGATTTGCTTGTGGATACCGATCGGTGGATAACGATCGTCAAGGAGAAACTGAAGAAATCAGTTGGCACTACTTCGAGTGATAAAGACCCTAAAGACACGATGGATGATGCCGCGTTTGTCGCTTATGTTGAAGAGTAGGAGAAGACGGATAGGAAATCTCCTGGCTTGTTCCGGATGTGTTTGGCCGTGTCGGTGTTGACGAATGTGCTTGATGAAACTACGGCAAAGGACATGTGGACAAAGCTGGAATCCTTGTACCAAAGTAAGTCCCTGGTTAATAAACTGTTTCTCCATAAAAGTCTGTATATCTTCGTATTCATGAAGGAGATTCTTTTACTGCACATATGAATGAGTTTAATACATTGATAAGTCACTTGATCGCAATCGTGATAAGATCGAGGATCCCGATATAGCTATAGCATTCTATGTTCTTTACCTGATTTCAGGAAAAATCCCATCATAACTATTGGTAAGGGTACGACTGAATTGACTAATGAGAGTGTATGTTCTACTCTGTTATGTGAGAGTATGCGAAGGAAAGGATCAAAGGGTTCTTCTAAGGAGGGTTCCACTGCCAATAGCAGAGGACGAACTGATAACAGAAACTACTATAAGAAGAGTGATAGGTCTAACTCTCGAGGTAAATCGAGAGATAAGTCATGGTATCGTTGTTGGAACTGTAACGAGGTTGGGCACTTGAAGAAGGATTCTAAGAATTCTTCTGGCACAAGAAAGGTTAATTCTCTGGCCTAAAGAAAAAAGGGGAAGGCGAACGTGATATGTATGTTGCTACTGCATGTCCCGCGCAGTCTGATCGGGATATCTGGTATATAGACACGGATGCTTCCTATCATATGACGCCACTGATGGAGTGGTTTTGTGAGTACGAGAGTTATGATAGTGGAGATGTCTTGCTTGGAGACAATACGACTGTCAGGATCGTTGGAAGGAGGAAGATCAGGTCCAAGCTGCATAATGGGACGGTTCGTATATTACCGGATGTCATTCATATACCCACGATGAGTAAGAATCTTTTGTCTATTAGCACAGTGACAGATTTTGGAATTGTCTTTACTTGTATAGTACTTCATGCAAGATGATGCTTGGGGCGATGATTATTGTTAAAGAAGTTCGGTATGGTAGCTTATACAAGTTGCTGGCAGAAATGGTGAAAGACTCTGGCGATTGTGCACATGTTTCAGGAAAAAAAGATGATGATCTTGAAACTTCGTTGTTATGGCATCGCAGATTGGATCGTATCAGTCAGAAAGAGTTGTCAGTTATCTCTGCTGGTCAGATAGTAGAGGGTGTTTCGGACTATTCCATGGATTTTTGGATTTTGTGTGCACTGCCTACTTGGAAAGCAAACACATGTGAGTTTTACGACACCTGGCAAGAGGACAACTGAAGTTCTGAAGCTGATCCACAGTGACGTGGTCGGGTCTACTCCGGTCAAATCTATCGGACGACGATCCTGGTACTATGTATCATTCGTAGATGATTATTCTTGTTACTCTTGGATTTATTTTATGCATCATAAATTTGAGGTATTTGATAAGTTTCGAGAATTCAAAATAATGGTTGAAAATCAATTGGACAGGAAAATCAAAGCATTACGGATAGATAATGGTGGAGAATTCTATTCTAAGAAGTTTGAGCAGTTTTATACAGATCATGGTATCTTTAGGCAAAAGACTACTCCATATACACCACAACAGAATGGAGTAGCAAAAAGACTGAATCGTACGCTTATGGAAAAAGCAAGATATGCCAAGAGCTTGTGTGAGTCATGGGTTCTGGGCTGAAGCTATGGCAAGAGCTTGTTATCTCAAGAATAGGTCACCTACATCTGCATTGAAAGGTATGAATCCATATGAAACCTTGTTCAAGAAGAAGCCGAATCTGTCACATGTTCGCGTGTTTTGTTGTGATGCATATGTTCATATACCAAGTGAGAAAAGAACGAAACTTGATAGTAGATCTGAAAAGTGCAAGTTCATCGGTTACAAAGATGGTGTTAAGGGTTACAAGTTGGAGAACCCAGTTAGCAAGTCCATTGTCTATACCAGGGATGTTGTGTTCATTGAAGCACGAGACCAAGAGATAGTACAACAAGGTGATGGTCAAACTTGTGTAAACTTGTTATTCAGACTACAGTACAACTTGCTTGATTGTCAAGGTGTTCAGACCACTGATACAGTTTTAGATTCAATTGGATGATAGGTTGATAGCCGAGATGATGATCAAGCAGAAGATCAGGATGATTATTCTGATGAGGAGGTGGAGGTTGTCCATGAGCCGATAACTGTAGCTGTTGAGGAGAAGACACCAGAACCGGATGGTACGGTGTCTACGCGTCCGAAGAAACCTGTTGTTCGGCACTCTTCAGATGCGTATGGTGCATTTCATGCTTTGAGCGTTATTGATGATGAATCAAGTAGCGTGAAGGAGACGAGATCCATAGATGATGCAGATCAATGGGAGCTTGCCATGAATAAGGAGATGCAGTCATTGGAGAAGAACAAGACATGGAACTTGTGTACGCTGTCTATTGGTAGGAAGGCAGTTGGTTGCAAGTGGATCTTCAAGCGAAAATTGAGGGTAGATCAAGGGACTCAATTATGACCAATTTTCTCACCGGTAGCCAAGTTGACATCGATCAGATTCATGCTCACGATAGCTGTTGTCTATGATTTAGAGATTGAGCAACAAGATGTCAAGACGACGTTCTTTCATGGTGATTTAGAGGAGGAAATATACATGAAACAGTCAAAAGGTTTTGTGATGAAAGGGAAGGAAATTCTAGTGTGCAAGTTGAAGAAGTCATTGTATGGACACTGGAGCAATCCCCTAGGTGTTGGTACCAAAAGTTTGACACCTGTGTTCTTCAACTTAGGTTCGTTCCCAGTGAAGCTGATCATTGTGTTTATATGAAAAAGGTAGGTAAAGACTTTGTTTATTTACTTCTGTATGTAGATAGTATGTTGTTGATTAGGAACAAAATGAAGATGATCAAATCTGTGAATGGTATATTGGCACAGAATTTCGTAATGAAGAATTTTGACCCCGCAAACTTCATCTTGGGTATGTAGATTACGCGTGATCATGCTAACAGGAAATTGTGGTTGGGTCCTAAGAAGTATATTGGAGATGTGTTAAAGAAGTTCAACATAACTGATTGTAAATCACAGAGTTCTCCTATGATGCTACGTACGAGGTTATCAGCTACGCAATGTCCTAAGACAACTAATAAGATAGAGGAGATGTCATGTATACCATATGCCTATATGATTGATGGTCTTATTTATGCTATGGTTAGCATACGACTTGATATTGTCCATACAATGTACTAAGTCGTTATTGAAACTCGATTTTCTTTCTGATTCATTATCTCGATGGCATTGACCCTTATCTCTTTCTTAGTTAGCATAGCAATTTACGTCTAGGCTATTCTTTTTTATTGTTTTTATAGGCTTTCATTTCATGTATGAATTTCGCAATGTCAAATCCCGGAAAAGAGCATTGGTCAGCTGCGAATAGAGTTCTCAGGTATCTTCGAGCCACTTCAATCACATGTTGTGTTTTGAGAATATATATAGTGGGAGTGATTTTCGATTTGAAGGTTACGTTGATGCGGATTTGGGTGGTGACTTTGACAACAGAAGCTCTACGAGTAGGTATGTTTTCAGATTATTTGGAACAACGGTTAGTTGGATGAGTAAAAAACAGAGTGTAGTAGCACTATCGTCGACTAAAGCTGAGTACCTGGCTTTGACTTATGCTAGTAAGGAAACTGTATGCAAATGAAGATTGAGTAGTGAGCTTGGTTTTTAGATTGAATTCATGAAGATGAAGTGTGACAACCAAGGAGCTCTATTTTTAGCTCAGAATCCAAAGTATCATTCTCGTACGAAGCATATCGAAATACAATATCACTTCATCCGTGAGAAGGTCTACAAAAAGGTGGTGTCGTTGGAAAAGTTTGACACGTCCCTTAATAGTGCGAATTTCTTGACTAAGGTAGTGAGTCATGCGAAGTTCGGTTGGTGCGTAACTGAGGTTGGTTTAAGACGGTTAGTGCTGGGATGGCATCCATTGTTGTGAAGTATTCAAAAAATAGGAGATTGTTGAGATTATCGACTACTTCACGTCCCCGACAGACGTGCGTTATGCGAACCTAGGGTTTGAGTTGCGATTTAATACGATATGATACGCTCTGTAATGCTCTTTTCACATATTGCTTTGCTACCACGTTTTGTGGTGTCGTTCTTGTAGGGGTTTTCTCACATTAAATCTTATGACCATGCTATTGTTTGTCTCGATTTAGCATCTTCAAGTCTTTCAATAATGTTGTAGACTATTAGCTGTAGGTGCTAGTACTGTTCTTATATAGAAATAGCAGTTCACCCCGTTTGCAATGTTTTGCAAACAATATATGATCATGATGTCTACCAAACATTTTTGGTTCATGATGCTCAAGTTGGTATGTTTCCTTTGAAGTTGTAGGTAGTGCTTCATCCGTCCCTAAAAGGTTGTATTCCTTTTTTATATTGGGATGTCTCAAAAAAATGGCAACATATCCAAATTAAGTAAACTTTATGTGTTGAAATTACGCTTTTATCCTTCACAAGATCATGGTTGTGCACATCATTGAACAATTCCACAATCCATACTCCATCTTTTGATAAAGAGACCTGAAACTTTGCTTCACAACCTATCCGAGTTTCTCTACGTCGAAACAATGCATCAATCCGTCTTTTATCCTTCATGTTTTTGAAACCTTCCTTTTCACAAACAAAACGTGGCTCTATAAACCTCCCCTTTGATAGGATCGTTGTACAATAAAAAAAAAAAAAAACTAAACTAAACAAAGAGAAACGAACGTTAGATTTACATGGAAAAACCCTCAAGAGGAAGAAAAACCCATGGCAGTCGACAACCAATCTACTATAAAGAAGAAGAAGAGTTACAAATGGAGTGTTTTTGCCACTCACAGTAGCACAGATGCGCATACACACATACTAAAAATAGAAAACCCTATAAAATATAAATACAAGGCTTCATTAAGCACGTCGTGCTCGCGACTAACATCATGTCACGCCCACCAGGCAATGTCGCGTCCGCGACCCAGAAACGTCATGCTCGCGACCTGCTGGACCTCGAGATTTGGATCACACACTTAACAATCTCCCACTTGAGATAAATCCGCATCATCTTCATTCTTCAAGTACATTTGTCGACGACCACTTGCTAACCTCACGTAACAAGAACAATAGAAGCTAAACGGGTCATTAGCTTCCTTCTCCTCTCAAATCTCCTTGTCACCTGTTGATTTCCATAACATGGTGCAACCTTATGATGACCAAGTAAAACCTCACAATTACTCGAGCCTGGCGAGACATTATTCCTGTGCCTGAAGCTTCTCATGCGAGGTTGCTTCTTTATGTTTCTGCTCTCGTACGTATTAAGCTGTCGTTTAGTCTTTCTCACTATAGTAGACTACTCTTCTGACAGCTTATTAACAATTGCCTTCTCAAAATGCTCGCCCACTAGATCCTCACTGATCTTCTTGGGATTAATTTTAGGCACTTCTTTGTAACTGACCCGCTTTCTTGTCCCATCCCTGCGAGTTCCATCCAGTCTTGTACTTCCACTTGTACCTGCAACTGTCTTCCTTATAATTGTCACACCAATCAAGCAGAATTGATTGTTCATATTCTGAGCCTTAATGATGACTAACGCGCCTCTATACACCTTCATGCCACCATCTCGAACTGATACGCTACAGTTTCTGGAATCAAGCCTATCCAAGAAAATCAGATTCTTTCTCAAACTAGGGACATATCGAACATCCTCTAAGGTACGCACCTCACCATCAAACATCCTCACCTTGACGGTTCCAATCCTAACAACTTCACAAATTGCATCATTGCCTAAATACAATGAACCGCCACAAGGTTTAATCGTATCAAACAGACTCCTTTCATACGTAGCATGATAGGAAGCACCAGAATCCAATATCCAAAACTCAGTTTTGAAGTCACAAGACAGAACCAAAGCTTCATCAAAAAAAAAAAAAAAAAAAAAAAAAAAAAAAAAAAAGAGTCATCACAGACATTTATCGACCCTCCAGCTTTTTCATTCTGCTCCCCTTTTCTTGGCGCCTTGCACGTATACATCTTGTGGCCCTTCTTTCCATAGTTGAAGCAAACCACGTTGCTCAACCTATCACCTCTGGACTGAGAACAGCCTCTGTTGTTGCTTCTCCCACTATCTGTAACACTCAAAGCACCACCATTTATCTTTGGTTTCGAGGAACTCATTCTCCTTGTGTCTTCATTAAGGAGTATGCTCACAAGCTCCTCAAACTTCAAAGACTTTTTGTGTGGTGAATTACTGACAGCCATAACAAGACTGTCCCAACTGTCCGGCAAACTCACCAGAATCGCTAAGGCAATCAACTCATCATCGAAGACAATCCCAACCGATTCCAACTGACTCGTCACATTGTTGAAATCATTCAAGTGCCCTGCCATAGGCTTCTCTTCAGAATTCTTCATATTAAACAAGCGTTTGATGAGAAAAACCTTATTGGACGCTGAAGGTTTCTCATACATCTTCGCTAGTGCATTCATCACATCGACAGTTGTCTTCTCCTTGGAGATATTGAAGGCTATCGATGCCGACAACGAGAGGCGAATCGCACCCAAAGCTTTGCGATCTAACAACTTCCACTCCTACTACGCCATTTTTGCAGGTTTATCTTTAAGTCCATCGAGCGGCAAGTAAAGATCCTTCTGGTATAAGTAGTCTTCAATTTGTATCCTCTAAAAAAAAAAAAAAAAAAAAACAAAATTCGACCCATTGAATTTCTCAATTCTGATCTTTCCTTCTTCCATTTCTCTCACTCAAATTAAAAGCCTTGAAGAAAACAGATCTGAACAAACCCGAGAAGACAGATCTGATCTCGTCAAATCCTAATCGGTAAAAAAAATCAAATCTTGCGATGACCACGATGATGACGACTTCACCACCACAATATGACTACCTCGATGTAATCAATTCGGGTTCTTCAATCTCAATTCCCCAACTCGAAGATGTGCACTCGCAATTAGATTCAGATCCAACCAAATACTTCAATAGCCAATTAGGGTTTTTTCTCTTCGCTCTTTGTATCCAACCTGGCTCTGATTCCACTTTGATAGGATTGCTGCACAATCAAAGAAAAGAAAACAAAGAGAAATGAACGTCAAATTTACATGAGAAAACCCTCAAAGGGAAAAAAAAACCCCACGACAGTCGACAACCAATCTACTATGAAGAAGAAGAGTTATAAATGGAGTGTTTTTGCCACTCACAGTCGCACCGATGCGTATACACACATACTGAAAACAAAAAATCCTATAAAATATAAATACATGGCTTCGTCAAGCACGTTGTGCCCGCGACTAACATTATGTAGCGCCCGCGAGGCAATGTCGTGCCCGTGACCCAGAAATGTTGTTCCCGCGATCTGTTGGACCTCGAGATTTGGATCACACACTTAATACCCTTTTCTTCTATTAGTGAAACGTCTTCGAACATCGAAACCTTTAAGCAATGCATAATGGTTTTCAAAATCATATGCATCATCAAGCGTTGCAAAAAACCTTGGTAAGGATGGAATCGTTGTGATGGTCACTCGATGAATGCGATAACTCTTGCACTGCCTCAACATGATCTTCTTCCCCTGTTACACCATCAAGATGCTCAATGTGGTCGATATCAATGATAGTGTTGATGTTGACTTGGACAATTCAATTGTCCAAATTGGTGTGCCTCAAATCACTCTCGCGTGGTTCTCGTGTCTTGTCCGTGGTCCTCCTGCGTTATTTCCGTGTGTGTTGCTTACTATATAAATGCTTCAGGGACTTTGGAAGAAGAAACAGGGCAGTGCATCAAAGCATAAGAATAGTAAATTCTTATTGTTTCTTTTCGTTAAAGACATAGTTAGAGCTTAAGGAATTCGTTTTAGGAGTGAGTCACTTCTATATCCCTTATTGTTATGCTCTTTGTGTTCGATCGAACTCTCTTGTATCTCCTCGTTTGACTAGTGGATTCTTTTTCGTATGCGACCGTCCGTGGTTTTCTCCCGTAAGGGTTTCCACGTAAATCATTGTGTCATTTATTTTACACATTTCTTATTGTTTGTGTTGCAATAAACAGTCCCGTTCATAACAAACTGGTATCAGAGCTTGAAAACATCTCAATTCTTGTTTCCTACATCGGGTTCGTCCATGTAGCCTCAGGAACGAATGTTGTTAAGCTCGGGATTTAAGTTATATTTTTATGGGCCTGTTTTTTTGCGTATGTTTTTTCCACAAAAAAAAAATTTTTTTTTGGTGAAGAGTGTTGTAAACAGTGTCTTCGGGTACTGTGAACAGTGTACGGACAAAAAGTGTCTAGCGTGAATAGTACTTCGACAGTGATCGGTGTTACCGGGTGAACAATTCTTTTTTTTTTTTTTAATTGTTTTGATGGTATCCATGAAATTTGATATTGAAAAATTCAATTGCACAAATAATTTTGGACTTTGGAGTGTCAAAGTCGTTGCCTTATTAACCCAAGAAGGAATCGAAGAGGTTCTGGAAGGGGTTGATAAATTATCGATGGAAATGAAAGAAAAAGATAAGATGAAGATGGACAAGAAGGCACGCAGAGCTTTACAATTATGTTTATCTAATGACGTCCTTCAGAACGTCCTGAAGGAGAAGACTACCAAGTCTCTTTGGGATAAACTTTCTAACTTATATAAGAGCAAATCTTTTGCTTCTCGTCTGTATATGAGACAGCGTCTACATTTCTTCAAAATGAAGGAATCGACCACCTCATTGGAAAAGAACTTGACGGATTTCAAACTATCCTTGTTGGTCTAAAAAATGTTGGAGTCACCATTAACGACGAAGAAGCGGCGGTGATTCTGTTGTGCTCTCTCCCGAGTAGTTTTGAGGTCTTTATGACTACTATGATTCATAGTAGGGACTCTTTGTCACTGAAAGACGTGAAGACATCTTTGACTAGTAGCCAGCTGAGACATCAGCTTTCGGAGTCGCCCAGGCCATCGAGTTCTAATGATGGGCAATTCATTAGAGGGAGACAAGATCGAAGACAACAGGATAAGTTCAGAGGCCGATCGAAGAATAGAAGCTCGAAGAAATCGAACTCTTGTCACTACTGTCATCAGAAGGAACATTGGAGAAACAAATATCCTAAGCCGAAGAACAAACAGAAGATGGAGGAAGCCCCAGTTGCTGATATTATCGAGACCCACACAGTCGCACTATCCTTACATCCATCGTGGAGTCTTTGGTTGCATCCACTTCAGAGGGGGTGATGGATTCCAGATGCACCTTTCGCATCTGTTAGCATCGGGAGTGGTTTATCACATTTGCTGACTCCGATGGCGGCATATTTCTTATGGGCAATAGTGCTGCTTGTAAGATCGTTGGTGTGGGAGATGTTCGTACACGGATATGAGATGGTATTATGAGAACATTAAAAGATGTTCGTTATGTTCCAGCAGTGAGACGGAACCTTATCTCTTTGGGTTCTCTTGATCGTGAAGGATGTTCCTATCATTCTAAGGATGGGGATATAGAGATTAAAGAGAACCATATGGTGATATGAAAGCTCAGCTTCGTGTTGGGTTGTACTATCTGATCGGCGCTACGCACGATGAAGTTGCAGCTATTGCAACCTCATTGTTCGTCCGTGATGGTGAGGCTAGTTCTGAAATGAAACTGTGGCATATGCGACTTGGGCATATGGCCAATAGGGGGATAGATGTTCTGAGTTTGGTTGGCTTGCTTTGATGTTTGAAGACACAGAAGCTCGGATTCTATGAGGGCTGTGATTCGGCAAGCAGAAGAGAGTGTCGTTTGGTGGTGCGATGCACCAAACGAAGAGAACACTCGACTATATACACTCAGTTTTGTGGGGGGCCGTCTCCGCATGCTTCGATGGGAGGTCAAAGTTATTTTTTGACCTTCATCGATGATTACTCCCGTTATGTCTGGATATATTTCTTGGAAGAGAAATCTGAGGTATTCGAGACATTCAAGGAATGATTGAAATTGATTAAGACACAGACCAGTAGGCAGATCAAGAGGCTTCGAACCGACAACGGGATGAGGTTTGTGAACAAGCAATTTCTGAAGTTCTGCAAGGACAAAGGCATTGTGAGACATCGCACTGTCACTTATACACCTTAATAGAATGGGATAGCAGAACGCATGAATCGGACGCTCATGGAGCGTGCTCGGTACATGTTGATTGGGGCCGGGCTGAAGGAGAGATTTTGGGCTGAAGTTGTTATAACAACTTGTTATCTGGTAAACAGATCACCCTCCTCAGCATTATCCATGAAGACACCTTATGAAGTTTGGTCTGGTAAACCTGCTGATTACTCCAACCTTCGTGTTTTCGGTTGTCCTGCATATTATCATGTTATCGAAGGGAAGTTGCAACCCAGGGCCAAGAAGACCATCTTTCTTGGATATCAATCAGGTGTGAAGGGGTACAGATTGTACTCTACTGATCCATCATCACCTGGGATCATCACCAGTAGAGATGTCACATTTGACGAGGAGTCAATGCTAACCAAGAAAGTTGAACAGTAAGGGAGCATTCAGCAACATGTGGAACAGACACGAGCAATCGAGAGATCGATATTTGAGGTGGACCATCAGGATGGGGAATCGTCGGAGATCACTTACAGGGTATGTTTTTACTTTCTGTAGTGGACCTGTGTCTTGGAAGGCAACTTTGCAAGATACAGTGGCTTTGAGCACAATAGAGGCAGAGTTTATGACTGTTGCATCAGCTGTGAAGGAAGAAATTTGGCCGAGGAATTTGACTTCTGACTTAGGTTTGAAGCAAGATAATACAGTGATTCACTGTGACAGTTCTTCAGCCATTCACTTGACCAGTGACCAGATGCATCATGAGAGGACTAAGCATATTGACATCCGATATTATTTTGTTTGAGATGTGAAGGATGTTAAGGTGATTAAGATTGCTACTGTAGAGAATCCAGCAGATATGTTGACGAAACCAGTTCCTATATCAAAATTTCGTCATTGCCTAAAGCTCTTAGGAGTGGAGGACAGGTAGGCTCATTTGAAGCCTAGGTGGAGGTTGCTCGACGACAATGAAATTGATTTGAGTCAAGGTGGAGATTTGTTGATGTTGACTTGGACAATTCAATTGTCCAAATTGGTGTGCCTGAAATCACTCCCGCGTGGTCCTCGTGTCTGCGTTATTTCCGTGTGTGTTGCTTACTACATAAATGTTTCAGGGACTGTGGAAGAAGAAACAAGGTAGTGCATCAGAGCATAGGAATAGTAAATTCTTATTGTTTCTTTTGGTTAAACACATAGTTAGAGTTTAAGGGATTCGTTTTAGAAGTGAGTCACTTCTATATCCCTTATTGGTATGCTCTTTGTGTTCGATGGAGCTCTCTTGTATCTCCTCGTTTGATTAGTGGATTCTTTGTCGTCAGCGACCGTCCGTGGTTTTCTCCCGCAAGGGTTTCTACGTAAATCATTGTGTCATTTATTTTACGTACGTGTTGTTATTGTTAGTGTTGTAATAAACAGCTCGGTCGTAACAAACAGACTGCCAGCATCAAAACCGAAACAAATAGAGCACGTAAAAACCTTAATCCAAATCCATAAAAATCAACACACAAATACCCTAAACAATTATACAAAAATCAAAATAAATCAAATTTTGATAATACATACGACTTCGAAATTGGTCAGTCACCTTTCTACAAAAACCCGTTCAAATCGCAGCAAATCCAACCTTGGGAATTTGACCAAATTTCGTTTTCTTCTTCAAAATCGTGGTCGTTGGATTTCTTTTGCTGGATTCTTTGGATCAAGTTTCAGTTTTCCATGTCTGGCTAAGGTTTCTCTACCTCTTTGGTTCTCTTTTCTTTTTCACATGTTTTGTCTTGAAAGGCAGTTTAGGGATTTGGGAAAACTCAATTGCCGTGTGAAAATAGGAGGTTTGCTGCTTGTCACGGGCAAGATAATTTATGGAGTTCTCCTTAAAAAATTATGTAGAGTTCTCCACACTTCTCTAGAATGTGCTTGGATGTTCTACAATGTTCTAGGAAGTTTTATACTTCTCTAGGAGGTCAAGATGTCTAGAGTTCTCTAGAATTATGCAGGATTTACTATATTAATCTGGAGAGGTAGAGAGAGTTCTAGACTACTCTAGAGTTTCTCTAGTTCGGAAGTAGTTCGGAAGTGTATAGAAGAGACTAGACCACAAACTCTAGATCCTTCTATGAGGTTGTATATAAAGGGATGCAAGGCTCATTTGCCAAAAATCTCACATCCCACAAACTCTCAAAGCATTGTAAGCCTTCAAGTGTTCTCAATACAAGCTTGTTTCCAAGTCCAAACTCTCTTGCGTTCTTAAGTATCGTCTTTGGGTGACGAGTAAGGCTGAACTCAAGCGAAGGAGTGAGTAGTTTGAGTGCCGCACGGGTAGCGAAAATCTATCCCCATGACAGTTGGTATCAGAGCGTTGGTTCGAGAGACGGCGGATTCAAGTATTGTTAAGCATGGGATTCCCGAGGAGGTGAACACCATGAATGTAACCACGTGTAAAGGAAGAGGAAAGTCGAAAGATGTTCAAGCTGCCATGGAGTCATGACTCTCGCGGATGGAGCGAGATCGTGGCTAAGATGGTGGAGAGGTTAGAGGAAGATGTGCCTAGCAACAATATTATCGAGGCTCGAGAGGAATGCATCAGGGGTGTGTTGCAAGGTGCTCTCAACTCAAACTTGGACACTCTTCGCAAGGAGTTTCGAGTGCAAATGGATGAGGTACATATAGTGATGGCCACTTTCCAAGAGGAGATTAGGGTCTTGAGAGAAGAAACCTCGCTATGCAAGGCGGCCATAGCGAATGGTGGAGCAAACTTTAGAAAGATGGCGCGGTTCGAGCCCCCTAAGCCAAAGCCATTTTCTGGGCATAAAAGATGGAGGTCGACACCTTCTTCTTCAAACTCGATGGTAAGGAGGTCGACACCTTCTTCTTCAACATGGAACGATACTTTGAACTATTGGGCATAAAAGATGAAGAGGAAAAGAAGATCAAAACTGCATCTGTGTGCCTCTCATACACGGCGACTATGTGGTGGCGTTGTCGTTACAGTGACGTTCAAGTGGGAACGTTCACCATGGAGACGTAGGATCAATTTAAGAAGGATCTCAAAATCCACTTTTATCTGAAGAATGCTCAATACGAAGCCAAGAGACAATTGCGGAAGTTGAGGCAAACGGGTACGATTCGGGAGTATGTGAAGGATTTCATGGAGTTGCTCTTCCAAATTGACGACATGTCCGAGGAAGACAAGCTCATCTACTTCGTGGATGGACTTCAACCATGGGCATAACAAGAGTTACAACGACGTGGTGTTGAAACTCTTGCGGCGGCCATAACGACGACAGAGTCATTCATCAAATTCAAAAGGAGCGAGTCTCCAAAAGGCAAGGAGTCGAGGAGTGACTCCGAAAAAGGTGGACATGAAGGGATCAAGCCGACTTTAAGTCTCACTAGCACGAGTGACTCGAAAAAAGGAGAAAAAGGAGGGTGGAAAAAGAGCACATCCAAGGACGCGATGAAGTCCAAGGGTGAGGTAAAGTGCTTCTTATGCGGTGGCCTTCACTTCGTTCGGGAGTGTCCGAAGAAGAATGCTCTCACGGCTATGGTTGCTCGGGTGGAGGACGAGCCCGTGCAAGAGATGGGATCATTGAGGATCCTTAACACGGTGAAGACCATGGAGGAGAAGTCTTCATCGAAAGGGTTGATGTACGTCGATATGGTGACCGGATCGTACACAACTCATGTCATGGTTGATACCATGGACGTCCTACTCCTCGGGGCAACTCATTGCCTTGTCTCGCGAGAAGAGGCAAAGCGACTTGAATTTCGGGTCGACAAAGGGCAAGACATGCTCAAGGCGGTGAACTCGAAGGTCGAACCAATCGATGGCGTGGCCCGTGGCGTACGGCTTCGCATTGGCGATTGGAAGGGATCAGTGGATCTCACGGTCGTTCCCATGGACGACTATCCTTTGATGCTTGGAATCAACTTCATCAAGGGTATGAAGGCTATAACAATCCTCTTCGCTAATGTCTTACACATAGTAAAGGACGATGGAGTTTACGTGGTTCCGATGGTGCGACGAGCGACAAAGGTTTAAGCAAAGATGATCGCAACTATGCAACTCTCCAAGGGAAGCAAAAGTAAGGAACCTACTCACTTAAGGAGGGGTGAGATCTCTCACGTAGCAAAGGAGGTGCCAAAGAAGATCTCACAAGTTTTGCCGAAGGAACACGGGAAGGAACTTCCACCAAGACGGCAAGATGGGTGCTCAAAGACTTATCGTGACGATTCAAGGGAAAGATCGAGTCATACAAGTACGTCGTAACGAGGACGTCCGCGACATAGGTGGAGGAGTATGTCACGGGCGAACTAATTTATAGAGTTCTCCTTGAAGAATGTGTAGAGTTCTCCACACTTCTCTAGAATGTTCTTGGATGTTCTACGGTGTTCTAGGAAGTTTTATACTTCTCTAGGAGGTCAAGTTGTCTAGAATTCTCTAGAATCATCTAGGATTTCCTAGATTAATCTTGAGAGGTAGAAAGAGTTTTAGACAACTTTAGAGTTTCTCTAGTTAGAAAGTAGTTTCTAGAGAATTCTTGTAAATATTTAGAAAGAGAAGTGTATAGAAGAGACTAGACCACAAAGTCTAGATCCTTCTATGAGGTTGTATATAAAGGGATGCAAGGCTCATTTGTCAAACATCCCGCATCCCACAAACTCTCAAAGCATTGTAAGATTTCAAGTGTTCTCAATACAAGTTTGTTTCCAAGTTCAAACTCTCTTGCGTTCTTAAGTATCGCCTTTGGGTGACGAGTAAGGTTGAACTCAAATGAAGGAGTGAGTAGTTTGAGTGCCGCACGGGTAGCGAAAATCTATCCCCGTGGCATGCTGCCACCTTAGCTAATTTAAAATCAGCTTCATTTTCTGATTTAGAAAAAGAAAATGAGATGTATATGTTTTCAAATAGTTCCAACTATTCAATCGTATTAAGTTCATCATAATTGTCAATGATTGATCCAAAAATATTTGAAAATGTTAAAAACACCATAAAAGCAATTCTAATAACTTGAAAAGGGTAAAAACACCATAAGAATAACTTCATTCACTTTAAAACGCACAAAAACGAATAAAAAGTTGGGAAAAAAAATCTTTAGAGGAAATTACATGTGGTTTGTTATGTTAGTTTAACTACTTCAACCTTTTTCAACAGATTCGCAAGTAATTATTTTATATACTTTGTTCATTTTTAATTTTGCTATCTTTAGTTAGATATAATCATAATCTCCTACCAATTTATTTTTACTTGGGCTTAATTGCTAGAATGGTTCACATCCATATTTGTTGATTATATTATTCATCAAAAACAATTTTATTTTTCTCGTGGGATCGATACCCCTACTTGACCACTATACTAATAATATTTTCAAGGGGGATAAATTTGAGCGCATAATGACTAAAGCTACAAATATCTATCCATTATAAAATAAAGTATCATTATAGCAAAAGGTGTATCTTAACTTTTGTAATATCATCCATGTAATTCATTTGTGACTAATGAATTGTAATGTGATTCCAACACAATCCACCCTAGTTACATGCACATTCGAGCATTGTCTTTTTGCATGCGTCGCCCAAGCTCATTCAACGTCATGCGTCGCCCAATCCACCCTAGATAGGTCGTGTATTTGAATTTGGAGTGGTCCTATTCGAGTGCGATTAGTCGTTGTATCTTAGCAGATGATTGTCGTGATATCCGCAAGCATCAGAACGGGGCAAATTCATCTTAAAACAAGTGAGTCAAACTCACGCCTCGACTATAATTTTCATATTGCACACTTTGCTGTATTTTCCTTGTCGTTTTAGATTAATCTTTCAGGATTTGATATCGATACCACGACATATGACACCCTTTAGTAAAGGTATATAATATTTAACCAATATGTGGATTGCTAAAAAATGAATGCACATACAACTGTCCTTTGCAGTTCTCATCTCTCAGATATCTATTGCGTTATCCCTACTTCGTTTTCTAGTATTTTCTCAAAGTTTGCATGTTATGGTTTTAGATTGATCGATTTATTTCTCCAGAGTCACCTGCAAAGAGTTGGTTCTATTATTTGTTGTCTAGTATTTCCTCTATTCCATAATACATATAATATTTTTTTATCCCAATTTACTTATAATCTTTTCTTATTAACAAATATTTCTAAAAAAATTTACATCAATCATATTTTATTATATATCTTGTACCTCCTTTCATAACAATCCATTATCTCAAAAAAATATTTTTTCTTAATTAAATTTCATAAAATTTTATATATATATATAAAATTTTTATATCGAGTCACACCATTATAAATATAAAGAGAGAAAGTACAAGTATTGGCAAGAGTCAGCGCTTGAAACAAGTCGTGCTAGATCCAAATGAGCTAAGCAGTTATGCAAAAGCAGCTACAAATTCAAGTTTCATGTTTTAGAAACACGTGTGCAAGTAAGATGTACTCCATGTTTGTTTTTCCTATAAATTGAAAAGAGTAGAATTCCTTATCAAAACCAATAAATAACTAACAATAACTATTACAAACACGAGTTGAGAGTTCTACGCATAACACATTTTAGTCTCGATATATATTGATCCATAAATATTCCGGAGATTGTTAATGGGCAATGACAATAAGTAAAAAAATAAATAAATCAAGGTTGTTTTTTTATTTTTTCTTTAAAAAAAAATAGAATTCGGATATTGATGTTTTCGGTTAGCAATATTTATTGTTGCCTCTTTTTTATCTGAAATTATAATCCTAACTCATAAATCAAGATTAAAATAATACTTGAGATGAAAACAACATAGAAAAATTAAAAACATGAGTTTTTAATTGAACAATGTGTCTCTTTCACCCTGTCTTGAACACACTATTACTAACTCTCCCCCCACCCCCACCCCCACCCAAATTTAACAAATATAACTACCTCCAGACACTGTACTTCCTTCGGTCCATTTGTTTTGCAACATGTGTATTGATAAACAAAAAAAATATTGAAATTGCGAATCGTTTGTGGAACAATCAAACATCATTTTATATAAAATTATCATGAAACATCATTTTATAACATGGAGTTATCTCACCAATTATGGATTTATACTCCTTTTACTCACTCATCTTCTTTATACCAGTAATCAAGACATAACACAAACACACACATTATCTTATCACGGCACATAACAGTTGCAGTCAATATTTTACGTCGGTCATATTTAATGACTACGTCCAAAGATTCCAATTCATATTATTATACTCACAGTATAATAATACGCATCGTCACACAAAATAAATCTAAATGTTACCTTCTTATACCACTTTCCACACACACGCGCTCAATTTTTCCTTTATGTATCAACAAGCAGCGTCTCCAGCTCATATGACATATTAGAATTCACATATTAATACATTTTCTTATGAATGTTTATTCGCGCTACAGAGTTAAACATATTTGTTCGTACTTCGTGAAAAACTGTCATATTAATATTATGAGGTGGTGCTGAGCTTTCTACAAGCCTTTGATACTTATTTTGATTGTCCATGATGATGATTTTATATATTGAATATCATTAGAGGTATTTGTGAATATTTAGAGTTATTTTGGGATCAAAATGATCATTTTCGATCCAGAAGGTTCAAAGACGACATCCCGATCTCTGGGACGGGCATCCCGATCTCTAGAACGAGTGTCTCAACCTCTGAAACTGGCGTCCGGGGCTCTAGAACGAGTGTCTCGTCCTCTGAAACAAGCTTTCCGACATCTAGAATGGGTGTCCCAGATTCTGTTCAACATGACCTTTGGACGTTTTAAATCTATAACTTTTTATATACAACTCAAAAATTATTCCGTAAATTTTTACATAAAGTAGACTTCATAATCCTTCCAACGAATCAAATTTTTTATCATAAAACCTTACCAGTAATAACAGTTAATTAGTTCAGATTTATATATTTTACTAGTTCAGATAGTTTGACCTCACTTTACTAATTAACTCATAACTATTTACATATAACTCAAAATAATTATTTATAAACTTTCTAAAAACAAGACTTTCATATCTTTATGGTGATATAAGGCTTGTCTTATAAAGCCTACTATATAATTCCATATCAAGCCATAAATTATCCCTGTAATTAGCTTTTTGTAGGTTGACATATCTGGACGTTTTGATTTATATGTTAAGATTCATAACTTCAAATCATGATTTATTAAATTCATTAGAAACTAGACATGTGAGAATTCAACATATATTAATATCAGAATTTATCAAAAAATGCATAATTTTTCACAAAATTTCTAATGAAGATGATCATCTTTTCTTAATAACAATGAAGGATCCTCGTCGTATTCGTCTTATCACCCAACTTCTCCTCTTTTTCTCAAACTTCTCTTTCTTAACTCTAATTTTGCATGGTAAGGAGTGCTTTATTTTGTGTTTCTAAGAAATTTTCAAGGAGAAAAGAGCTTCTATTTATATAAAACTAAATCAATTAAAATAGTTTAAGTGGATAATTAATTTAATTTAGGTGAAAAAGAGAAATTGACATAAAGAAAAATAAGTGCCAAAATTAGGTTTGAGTAATTTTCGTATAAATACGATATTTTCGTATTTACATATTAGGATAGCATTTCATTCATATTTTGTATTCTTTCTCTATTATATAGTCAAACAAACCTTTTAATCCCGTAAAATAAATTATAACGTACGATAATTTATTATTTATGCGAATTATCGTGAAACTAAATTTTACAGAATTTTTTTATTCTTACACATATGATCGAACTACATAATTTAAATAATGATTAGTATTTTATGATAATTTTTCAAAAACTGATGTTTAATCGTCCCGTAACATAAGTCAAAATTCATATCCACATATCCACACAATCAAAATCACTACAACATGTTAGGTCTTTGGTAGCGCTTTTTTTTTTTTTTTTTTTTTTTTTTTGTGGCATATGCAAACGCTACCATAGCCTTTTTTTGTAGCGTTTTGCAACCCTCTACATATTTGAACTGCTACCATTGGTTTTGGCCAAAAAACATACATAAAACTATTGTAGTGCTTTTTTAACCGCTACCTTTGCTAAGTGTTGCAATAGATCGATTTGGTAGCGATTTTCTTGCAACACTTTGCAAACCCTACCATAGAGACATCTATAGCAGCGGTTGCAAACACTGCAATAGTTATTTGATCGTAATTATTGTTAATGGGAAAAAAAATGATTTGATTTCAGAAAAAGCTAATAAAATTTCATAGCACAAAATTATTTAGCATGAGACTAACAAGATTGAGGTTCCCGTTTTGAATTATCCCAAGTGCAAAAATAAAAATTATTTTATTAAAATTGATTGACGGAGGTCTGTCGTCGGAGGTCAGCCGCCATCGACCGGTCGCCGAGGAATTTTACTGTCGACAAAGATCTACGATGGCGTTTTCTTAACCACCGTCGTAAAGTTTATTGTGCTACCTTAGTATCATAGGTAGTGGTTTTAAACGCTATCGTAGTTGGTTATTGTAGGGGTTTATAAAGCGTCACCATAACGAACGCAAACGTCGTCATAGGCTATGACGACGGCGGTTTATGCGGCGCTTTCCAAACCGTTACTTTAGATCTATGATAGCGATTTTTGTACCTTTTATAATGTTTTTGAACCATTATCATATGTATGATATGATGTAGTGAATGTTACATGTATACCGGAATGGATGGACTACAGTATTTTACTAGTACATGTCAACAACTTGTTCTTGATCAGTGGTTGAGACAAATATAATCCTTGAAAAGGCAATTGACATAATATTATATTGTACAGTACTTCTTAGAAGTCTTCTGAAATATTCAAGACGAAAATGGATTCCAACAAGGTCAAGAATCACTTTTCATACTAAACCAAGTAAGTACATGATAAAAATTAGTTCCGTCCAAAACACGATTTAAGCACAATACTTTACTATTGAGTCCTGTATATCTTTTTTCTCCCGAACCGGCCGTAACTCACTGTATAGTGTTGCAAGTAATTAAATCACTTCGGTATGTCGTGACATCGAGAATCGTATCCGGACAGTTAAATCGAAATCACAAATTAGCTAAGTTTTAATCGGAGTGACGTTGGACTGTGAAAATAACAATATACAGAACAAGGTCAATATTGTCTATAATGTCAACTCGATAGATGATAATCTTTGATATGATAAACTTTGAAACACCATTCAACCTTTTATCAATTTCACATACTCACGCTTTTTCCTGTCCATTGATATCCGAACATATACGAATAGATTACGATGCTTATAATCTTCCACATAATTTAATTATCAACCATATGCATAATTGGTGAAACAAAATCCATCATTTTTGTTGAAACATACCAACTTATGAAGCCGCGAACCGAACACAAGAATTCAGATATCATACTATAATTGATCATAGTGCTTCCATGAAGCTTCATCTTATGACAAAATGTAGAGTATTGGTCTCTTCCTCTTTACTTTTCAAGACCATGAAAGTTCACGTTCAAAATGTTAAGTTCACATTCTTGGAGTACTTATCCGAGACCATAACGTGACATGTATATAAGCCGAGCTGGTTACTAGCTAAGGATACAGGACAAGAAATAGGTACCTTATTCGCTGAGATAAGATGAACTCGAACAAAAATGTAGCGTTAGACGACAAGAGGTGGGTGATAGAGATTCGTAATTTCTTCGAGGAAGAGAATGATGACGATGAAGGAAACAACGTTCCTGTTTGCATCTTCCATGTTCCAAATGTTCTCAAGGCAATCAAGCCTGAGGCCTATTCGCCTCAGCTGATTGCCTTAGGGCCATATCATCATTGGCGCGAGGATCTGTACAAGCTTGAGAAGTACAAGCTTGTGTCCACCAAGAGGGTGCAAGCTCGTTTCAAGACCCTTAAGCTGCAAAAGCTCGTCGACAAGCTGATGAAGATGAACGCTCATGTTCGAGCATGCTACCATAAGTTTTTTGATGTGGACGGAGAAACGCTGGCGTGGCTGATGACTATTGATGGCATTTTCTTGCTCGACTTTCTCCATAGATTTACCGATAAGACTCATTCAGCCTTGGCCTTTTCGCCCAGGCTGAGTCGAATCTTCATGGGATCTGGAGGCAAGAAGTTGGCCTACGAGTCGATCCTTAACGATATCTTTATGCTGGAAAACCAGATTCCGACCATCGTGCTAAGAAAGATCATGCACGTCGTCCATTGCACTTCCGTGGACTTGGCCGATGATCTGTTGGCTCTGATTCTCTTGGATGTTTGCAAGCAGATCTCACCGCTCCAAATCAACGTAGCTTATCCACATCCCAAGGTCATCGAGCATTGGCATCTGCTAGACCTTTTGTACCATCTGATCATCCCTGAACAAGAACAGACTCCGCAGGAGATCTCAGGAGTCCTGGAAATCAAGAGCATGAAGAGGATTTCGAGTTCGATGAGTCAGGAAATGGAAACTGTTTCCAGGTTTTGGAAACTGCTATCCAAAATCAATGTAGACGTGATACGAAAAATAAGCATAGTGATAATGACACCCATCAAGATGATTTCCAGGATCTCCGTAGTTTCAAATGCAATAGCAGCGCTTGATAAGGTTCTGCCATCTGATCATGAGGATGCTGAGAAGGCTCCATTGGTTGAGGAGATCATGATCCCCTCAGTAATGGAACTAACTGATGCAGGCATCGAGTTCTGCCCCACAACAGGCAACATAACGACCATCAAGTTTGATGCCACCACTC
>JAOVYX010016736.1:0-23865 GCA_035668315.1 Drosera spatulata
GGTGCAGTTTACACTACAATCTCTTATTATATATATATATATATATATATATATATATTATAAATTCAGTATGCGATACCATGATATGCCATCCTATGGAATCCCATGACATGCCATCCCCATATTTAATGTTCATCAATAATTATGAGAAAAAAAAATTTCATACTACCTTTTTTGTAGTTTATAGATATTATTAAACCCTACAAATATGTCTTGATCAAAACATATATGTATAAATGTTTTGTCATTAGTGTCAATTATCGTGAGAAAATTATAACGATTGAAAATATTTTACTACAAAAGGTAAAAACTTTTGCCAAAAAGGGTAAAAAAAAGAATTTTTTTTATATCACTCACTATAACAATTTGATCTAAATCATGGAGTGATTCGAATAATTTGAAAAATATCATAATTTCAGTAAAAAAGAAAAATTGGAGTAAAACCTAGGACCAAAAAAAGATTTTAAGGATCTCATGGGATGTTGTTTGAGAATATCGTGATAATTTCATGCAGATTATATTTTAGAAGACATGTATATTATATTATTTACCCAAATAAATTTTTATGAAAATATTTGACTACATTATCAAACAATTTCTAAATAATATAGAAATTAATTTAATAATAATAGTTTTTTTACGTTGATGTTGTCACTTGCAAATGATAGACCTTGGATAATAAAAGCCAACTTTTCACATTACGGTATTTGAAACTTCATTTAAAAGAAAATAATTCATCTTTTTTTTTGATATTTTTTGTTTATTCATTTCGTTTTATCAAGTTACTTCATGAATTTGATCATTAATTAGATAGAAATATGATCATTCATTATGCAATAAAAGGTACTTCTATTTTGTTTTACGTGAAAATTTTTTATAACAAGATTAAACAAAAGAGTATCATGGATTGTATATATTTTGAGAATCCATTATATATTATCGATAACCGTTTCGTAAATAGTATAGATAAAATAAAAATAATTTCAGAAACATCTAACCTGATATATATGTAGCAAAAACTATTGATGATATCAAGATAAGTAGTTCTAATAAATAACCAATGAACAATTTATGAATAATTAGTCTCTTACCAAATTATGCCATTTTCCATGCATCGTGCGTATGACATACTAGTATATTATAAATTCAAAGTGTGATACTGTAATGTCTCGACTTTTCATTACTTATTAATAATACATATGACGTCACTGCTGTTGGACCCGATGCTTCAACTAGGCAAAAACTATACTTCCTAACTTAGTCATAAGAATTAAGTTAAGTTCACTTATGCATTATTAGTTTAGAAACTTTTGATGCACTCAATCATAACTCAGAATATCACCTTTTCAGCGGAATTTACATCCCTTTCTAAGATCAGAATACCTTTCACACATAACCTACATCTAGCATCAAATCTTAAATCACACTTGTCTTGCTCCTATAACAAAGAGAAGAAGAAAAACGCAGAAAAATAGTAACCGTGTGCTATAAGAGCTCAATAACGTGTCGGCCCCCTTGCCAAGGGTTACACGAGAGAAGAAGGTAAGAGAAGAAAAAGAAAATGATCACTCGGATCCTTTGTTCCAACACTCTGAAATTATCATGCCAATCTGCCATTCACAATTATCATGACAAACATATCAATTATTTATCCTGGTTAAATAAGCACACATAGCATCACGTAACAACGCTCGAAACTACACGTCCATTGACACTCTAGACATTATCAATGTCAATATTACCGTCATACCCTTTATGGTATGACAGTCAAGACCTTCATATCAAACAAACTGAGATAATGACACTATGACACGACAGGTTCTCAATCCAAATCTCACGCACTGCTGTACTCAACAATTCACTCAAGATTTTGTTGTACTTATCATTATATCAATCATACAGAGACGATTAAAAATAGATACCCTCAATGTTATAACTGTGTCGTTGGCAAGACTTATTAAATTTCATAAGTAAGCTCTATTCAAGTTTAGCAAAAGGGACATCCGCAAAAGGGGATCAGCCAAATCGGAGCCCAGGGTCTCCTGTAGTGAGATACCCTCATACTAAAACGACCTCATGGTCGATGAAAGAATGTCACCACCAAGTCGTTGTATAACACATGCAACAGACGTAATGCTCTTTGTGTTTTATACCACGGAGTTATCCCATCAATTATGGATTTACACTCCTTTCACTCACTCATCCTCTTTATACCAGCAAACAAGACATAACACAAACACACAAATCATCTTATCACGACACACAGCAAGTGATACGCAATAAGGTACCTCGAAACACATTTTATATCAAATACAAATAGTGACTACGACCAAAGATTCCAACGCATATTATTATACTCACAGTATAATAATACGCATCACCACACATAATAAATCTAAACGTTATCTTTTACCACAGTTCTTCACATGCACATGCTCAGCCTCGTTCTTGAGTGACAACGAGAAACTTCTCCAAATCCTTTAATATAATAGGATATGCGTATTAAGACACACCCTTGTGAATGATTGTTCACCTTATGGAGTTAAGCATATTTTTTTGTACTTCTTGAAAAACCATCATAGTAGTATTATGTGGTGGTGCAAACTTTTGAAAAAAGTTTTTGATATTTATTTTGATATTCCATGATGATGATTTTATGTATTTATCATCACTAGAAGTGTTTGTGAACATTTGGAGTTGTTTCGGGGTCAAAATGGTTCATTTCTGGATTCTGTCCAACATGATCCTTTGACACGTTTAATCTATAACTTCTCCTATACAGCTCCAAAAATTATTTAATAAAAATGTAAATAAACTAGACTTTATAATCTTTCCATATAATCAGAGTTTTCATCATGAAATCTTATCAATAATATCAGTTTATTCATTCAAATTTATATTTTCTGATAGATCAGATAGTTTAACCTTTTTTCACTAATGAGTTCATAAATCCTTTCATACAATTTCAAATCTAAATTTTTAAACTGTTATGGAAAGTAGACTTCAAGGCCTTTCCATTGATATAAGGCTCGTTTTCTAAATCTTTTCTGTGTAATTTCACATCAAGTTATAAAGTGATCCTTGTAACCAATTTTTATAGATTAATATATTCGCATATTTTGATTTATATTTTGAGATTCACATCTCCAAATCATGATCTATCAACTTTATCAAAAATTAGACATGTGAGGATTCAACATATATTAAAATCAAAATTTATCATAGAGTATGATTTTCCAAAAAATTTCTAAATAAGATGATCACCTCTCTTATTAATGATGAAGGATCCTCGTTGTCTTGTAACCGTAACTTCTGCTCTTCTTCTCAAACTCTCCTTTTTCTCTTCTCTTGCATTAGAAGGAAAATTGAATGAAAAAAAATTGGAAAATTGAAAAAAAAGAGAGAAAGAGTAAGAAAAAAAGAAAAAAGAAAAAAAAAATTATGTTTTTGTTTTTAAACCATGGCTTGAGCATAGTAAGATGATGAGAATTATTTATTATGATCATTACACTAATATATGTAGTTTGAACATCATTTCTAAGGAAGTTTACGTCCTAACTAATGCCATTTTATTGCTTTCCTATAATATCACTCTTTCATGTGTAGATAGCACTTTATTAATGGCTTAAACCGTATATAGATATTTTTTATCATTTATCATTATATCCACAGATTATAGGGGGCATGGTGTGAGTTTTTGAAAAAAAAAAAAAACATTTTTGTTTGCAAAATACTCGTCTTCCATGGTGACCCTTATGCTATTTTTGGTTACTGAAGAATGCTCTAAACCTACTCATCAATCAAAAAAAAGAGAGAAAAAAATGAAATGAAAAAAAAAATAAAAAAAAATTATCAAAACAAGCAAAAAGCTTCAAAAATACTATATCCCTTAACTCGATAATCGAAATTATCATCTACAGATTGGGGGGGGGGGGCATGGTATTCAATAAGATGAGATTGGAAAAAAAAAGAAAGATACATATTCAGTAAGAAATTTAGACCTCCTTTGAGACCTTGGTAGCTTTGAAAAAAAACCACGTCGGACGCATTTTTGACCGTGAGGAACTAACGGAGGTGGAATATAATGAATATTGAAAATGTGTTTAAAAAATGTTTTGTTTTGCTACCTTGGGAATATCTGGGAGGTTGTGAAGGGTCATGTTAAGGGGTTGATTTGAGGGATAATTTATGTGGTGTGAATTGGGATGATAGGTGACTTTAAAATGTTTGATTCCTTTGATATATATTTAGTGTAAATGATCTATTGCATGTCTTGCACTCTGATAACGTTATTGCTCAAGCTATGGAAATTTTTGTTGTATCTCGTTTGATTGAGTCCTTATTCTTTAGGTTAAGTGTTGTATTGGCTTGGCGACTGTTGGATGGATGAGACGGTTCATGTCATTTGAAGGGATGGAATGTGTTTGGATGTGTTTCATTTTGTTTTATTTTGAGTCATGAGTCTTTTGTCTTGCTCAGGGACAAACAAAGGTTTGGCTTGAGGGAATTTGATGAGTGTAAAAACACTCACGTTTTATTTATGTTAAACCTTTTGTTTGTTATATTTGAGTCTTTTTTTTTTTTTGTTTAGTTTATGTTTTGGAGCTTGGATACTGCTGTTTGCGTGTTTTTATTGTAGATTTGACCGAGAGAAATAGCTTTTGGTGATTCGTGCAAAAGGATGGAAAAGGTTTGAAGATAATCGAGATGAAGTGCGATGATTTGATGATTGTTGAAGGTGATTTCTATGATTTCTGGTGATGCTCACGTGCATCTGATGATGTCATTAACGTTTTGGAGTTGTTTTGAAGCTAAACCGACGCATTTTAGGTTATTTTGAACATGGATGATCCATAAAAGTTAAACAATGTATAGATGATGATTCGAGGCAATTTGGAGGTGAAAACGATGTCATTTGAAGTGTTTTTATGATGATATAAGGGCTACATAAGGTATAACATTTATCAAGACGGAGTACGGAGCGAAAAAATGTTGTTTTTGCCCATTTTAGGGCCTGTCATGCTCGTGACAACATCCGTCAAGCCCGTGACAGTGCTTACACAGAGTTTTTGAAGACTATGATTGTCATGCCCGTGATGGACGTGGTCATGCCCGTGACAGAAGTTATTTTTCAAGATTTTTGGAGATTTTCACTAGATTTTCTCCCTTTTTATTAGGGTTATTAGTTTTTCTATAGATACCATGTTTTGTATTTGTTCTTAGAGAGATTTTTTGGCCGTCTTTGACGGTTGGGCTCTTTACATTAGATCATTTTATCTTTTATCTTTTCTTTTGTCACTTTGGAGATTGGATCAAGGTGTTTACGGTTGGATTACTTCGGATTTGAGTTGTAATCATTGAAGATTGTCTATTTACAGAAAGTATCATATTCCCTCTATTCTTTTTTAGTTTAATGATGATGTTTGCATGTTTATTGATGATTGTAATGATTAACTTCCATATGAGTGAGTAGATCTATTAGTAGGAAACCTAATAATGAAGTTTATGTGATGGGATTATGAGATTATCTATCTACACTAACAAAACCAGATTCGTTTTATGCATGTTTGATGCTAAGGGTTGGATTTTAACCATAGTTGATGCATGATTTCACCTAGAATGACTACCTAGATGACTTTATACATTGATTATATCATGATTAGCTCTATGGTTACATTTAACTTAGTGACTTAGATGTTATAGGTTGATCTACCTATTGATACATTCTCTTTTGGTCAAATTAGTAGCAACTAATCAACTTTTGATACATTCTCTTTTGGTCATTACATGATTAGAACCTTTTGCATGTGAATTGATAAAAAAAAAACCGTCTTTTTTTTCTATTGATTCATGTTTGATTTGTTCTTTATTTGATTCAATCTTATTAGTTTGGGATATACATTCTCTTTTGGTATGTTTGGTTAGGTTGATTATACATTCTCTTTTGATAATCAACATTTTAAAGAACGTAATATAAGAGACCCTTATATTACAATCAAATCAATCATTAACGAATCCGAACTACAATCAATCAATGATTAATTCCTAAGCTAAGATGGAGTTATGAAAGTTTCTTACGTTTGTTTTCAATAGTTTAGAACCTAATTCAACTTCCATAGCAATTTAGTTAGTTTTAGTTAGTTTAATTAGGATTTAATTCATTTAATCTACAAAATCCCCCAATCTTAGTTTTCATAATTTTAATAGTTCTTAAACATGAACAGAAAAATAATAAATAATATTACGACCGTCCCTGTGGGTTCGATCCTTACTTCCACTGGTACATTAATTTTAATATTTTTAAAGTATAAGTGAGTGCATATAAATTCTAATTTGACGTGCCTATAATAGCACGCATCAACAAGTAGTGCAAGCCTGTAAGTATCTTCCCTGACTCGCTCTAGAATCTCATAAGGTTTTATATAGCGAGGACTCAACTTTCCTTTCTTTTCAAATCGTATAACTCCCTTCGTGAGAGAAACCTTCAGAAACACATGATCCTTCACATCATACTCATGCGGTTTTCATCTCACATCCACGTAAAACTTCTGAAGGTCGTGTGCCATCGTCATCTTAATATTGATTGGTTAGATTGTCTTTGTTATCTCTTGCATTGACTTAGGTGCTATCGCTATTGCGTCCTCAATATTGAATGTGCAGTAAGGGGACCTACACTTTCTCCCATACAATGCTTCATACGACACCATATCGATACTGCGTAAAAACTATTGTTGTAAGTGAACTCCACTTAGGGTATGTGTCGATCCCATTATGCTTGGAAATCGAGAACACATGATTGCAACATATCTTTCAGCATTTGAATAGTTTGTTCTATTTGTCCATCTGAAACTGGATGAAAAACAGTGCTAAAATTCAGTTTTGTGCCAAAAGTAATATGCAAGCTGTTCTAGAAAGGCGTCCGAAATCTCGTATCTCTTTTACAAACAATGGACTCTAGTGCCCCAGTAATCCGACTATCTCTCAAACATACTGTAACACCCGAGAAAATTTTGGACTTAAAATATAAAAACAAATATAAAAATATATGTACTAATGTTGTGACGAACTTATAAAATGTACGAGCGACGAATGTAATTAAAATACTCGACGTTACGATTATAGATTTCAACTCAAGAATATTAAAATTTAATGTAAGGAATGAATTGTAATGTTATAGCGATAGTTAAATGGGTAATAATTTAATTATTGATAATTTATTTTTACGGGGTATGAATAAATGACGATGCGACCATCATTTTAGGAAATTTCATGAGATAGTTTGAGACTTACTTCGTCCGTCCCATAATTTTTTGCAATGAAACGCACTTCAAAACGTTCCGTTTTTATTCATAATGATGTCAAAAAAAATTATTAAATTGGTTCAGGGTTAAAATTCACAATTCAATCTATCATTAGTATTTCAACACAATTTGATAAAAAATGATGTTTGATTGTACTAAATTAGAACTTGAAATATAACCATTGCGAAAATTGTAGAACAGAGGGAGTAATTGTAACGTCCCGTCGTGCAACTTAAGCCGACACGTACGTTATGTCACTAAGGAGCCACTCGATCCAAAACAAGGCTAACAACTTGAACGGGTTTTAGGTATAGAAAACAAAAAAAAAAAAAAAAAAAAAGCAACTAAACAATTATATTACAATAGGTAGCTTTCAGTTCGCAAGATTACAGATTGTCTCCACTAACCAAATTCTTACAAATTATATTACAGGATACTTCCAGTAAACTTAAGTACTACCAGTTCGGTTACTTATTGTCCAAAATAAATCTAATCTAATACGTTATTCCAAAAGAAGGCGTGACAAGTTATATGCATGCAAGTCTCGCAAAATGGCTCTCCAGGAGCAATAGAGGCATACCTATAAATGAAACACAGAATTTGTGAGCAAAAGAAGTTCAGTAACCTAAAGTATATGAATTTCATTTAAAAGGGCTTTCGCTAACGGTTGTGACAACCGCCGAAAGTCCCTAAAAACATTTTTATATTATAATAAGAAACTTAAGTGTCATATCAAACAGCATCATTTTATAACTTTTATACTTATTTGTATTTTTTTTTAGTGTCTTTCCTTTATGTTTATTTAATTGTTCATGACTCAACTCGAAAGACACACCCCGATAGATATGAAAGACTCAGATTTAAATGAAAGGATATCAATCGTCAATCGGGCATGTCCATTCGAAACGCATACTCGTTTCCTTTCCAGTCCGTATCGTCCATGTGCATTTCCCTTCCATGTGACTCGCGATACCAACATTGAGAAGGGCCTCCCTGTAAAGAGTCACTCGTGGCCCCAACCACAAACGGCCTCACTCCCTTTGCATGCATGCGAAGGGGGCGGGACACTACCTCCCCTTTCCTAGCTAGTTCTCGACTTGCCCGCCACAAGAACTCAAGGAAAAACATACTCAGAGCCCAAAGACTGATACGAATACCACAAGGCTTTCAAATAACCAAACACTGATCCACTCGGATTCAAGAAAGGCTCACAATGCTCGATCTTCATAACTCAAGGACACGTATATTGTTTGATTCGTTTTTTATTAGTTCATATCATAAAGACAATGCAGCCAAGCCCTTCATTTCTGTGTCCTTTTTATTTAAGCATTTAAGGGTCAGTTTTATTTATTTTTCTAAGAGGGTTTAAATGTTATAATGATGCGTATTCTATCCCATTTCATCCCCAATTCCTCGCATCACATATCAAACATGTAAAGCATTCATCCCCGATCTCAATCCCAATGTTAAGGCTTGTTATTAAAATCCGATCCCCCATGGTATATTTAATATCCTTTTGTACTTTAACCCCATGATTAGGTATAATTCATCGTATCATCCCACTCAGCATGCGTACATATAACACAACGCACCCATAGCATTCTGGGATCATGGATAACATTAAAATATTGTCCCATAGTCTAATACATGCAACCAAGCATATATCATCAAAATCCTAGTTCCCTTAACATCCATATCACACCAACCAAGCAACCAAGTTTATCATCGCCCTCCTGGCAGTATTCTCCTCATCATAATCACCATAACATATGATGAGTGTGTAAACACGCACAATATCTCTAGCTAACTTCTTATCTTTGTCCTATATTTAGTATAATTAAGTGTCTTCTTGTTTCCTTTTAGTATTAAGAATGTAGATACTGTCGAGTTTCATATTTTTGTTACAGAGCTGAAGAAATAAAAACTGTTTGGTGTTACAAATATTTTGGAGTGTTCAAGAAGATTTTGGAGTGCCTGGAGATGATTTTCATGTTCTACAATCTATTAGAAAGAAAAGAAAACAAACCGGAGCAAAAACGGAGCAAAATTACTAAAGTTATCAGAGTTTGAAAATCGATTGATTTTGTGTCGTTCCTCAGCACGACCCTTGTCTATGAAGCACGGCCCGTGCCTCATGCCAGATCTATCATTATTATCTTCACGATTTTTGTGGGGAATTTGTTATTTTTCATTCTCCTATGTATATGGACGACCTAATTTGGAAAGGAAAGCAAAAAATCATCAGTTTTACGTCACCTTATCATCAGTTTTCTAGAGAGAAAAGCCGTCGTCACGATCCAAGATGACAATCTCCTCGGACATCATCGAGAGCTATGTCAAGGAAGATTGAGATCTACGCTACGCTATGATCCACCATTGAAGGGCTTATCATCGGTTGTCATCTAGACCATTCTCTATTGCTATAGGGTTTAGTATCTCTGTTTTTTCTTTTTTTATTATTCGTTGTGATTTGTAATGGCTTTTTGTGATTGTTATGAATTGTTCATTTCTCATTATGATGGTCATAGCGTAAATCTTTGAGTATGGCTTAGTGATTTAATCTTGTTCATGGATTTTATGAGATGTGTTTCCTGAATTCAATAATTTCATGTTCATAACTTATGGTATCATGTTTATGTGTTGATTTATTCGCAATTACCTATTCAATGTATTACATTAATCACCTTAGTACATGGGAAAAGTATGTAAGCAGTCAAGCCATTTTCTTTTGGTTGATACTAGTAGCAAATTGATTGGTTAATGTCATTCTCTTTTGTTTAACCTATGATCAAATGAATATGAGCATGATATGACGCTAATCTGTGTTAGGTTAATGTCATGAGGTGTTAGAGAAATATTTATAATGCGACATATTTAGTCTATGTAATATTCTTGTTTTGACATAGAGTAATTATGTTAGTTTGGTTATGACATGTTTTATGGTAACCAATAGCTTATTTTGACAACTCTCTTTTTTTCATACTTAATTAGAACACCTACCATAGATTCAATTAAATAGAAGAACATGAGATGAAAAATATTAGTATGATTAAAATCCATGACAAGTGAAAGTCACGAGGGCCATACGCCATGTCGAACTAAATTAAATTCTCGAGAAAAATATAAAACTGAACCATCTTAGTTTAATACATTGCTTTGTTTATTTATTTTTTATTTTTTTCAACCCCCCCTCCCCCCCACATTTTTATTTTATGGAGATTAATTGACTAGGAATATTTCACTAGCTTAATAATCACTACATAATTCTAACCTTATTATCTAACTCTTCGTGGGATTGACAACCCTCATCACTATATTATGTATTTTTAGGGAAAGTTAATTTGCGCGCATAATGACACGTGACAACACATCATATAGATAATTAATTAAGCACGAGACGGATCGAGAGGGGATAGGTTACCTTTGAAACGTAAAAATCCTAAAACGTCTTAAGCTTCAAGAAACCTTAGAAACCCTTGACATCCAATGTCACCAAGACAGTTCCCCTTACCTTGCCACCCTCTGTTACTGCTGGTCGCCAGAGTGTCGTCGGAATGTCATCGAAAAAGTTTCCACAAAGTGTTTCTTGATGGTTGCACGTAGGGGGATTAGGGGGTTGTTGTTTCTCATCATGACGGAGCTCCTGGGAGTCGTGGTGGTGGCTGGAGGCAGCTTCATCGTCAAAGAAAGACATGGTGGTGGTGTGGTGTTTTGGTGGCGTCGTGGGTTAGGTGGTCGAAGGGAGGGGCTGTGTACGGTGTTTAGTGGCTGCGCAAGGGTTTTTCGGTGAGTAGGAAAAGACGACAATGGTGTGGTGATGATGCTGGAGAGATGGCTGTGGTGTTAGTGACCGGAGATGGTGGTTGGTGGTGGCGAGGTGATGTTGATAACCATTCTTCTTTAGGAACAACTTAATAATGAAGAAATGAGTTGCACCAGAATCAAACAGAGAATGGATAGTGCTGGAATAGAGTTGCACCTTACCTTGATGTGCCTCCTAGGGGATCAACATGAAAACCCGGCTTGTTGGCGATTGATGAGATGGCCCTTCTCTATTTAATGGCACTGCAGGATGTGCAACAACAAGTGCCCTCTCAGTATTACCCCTCTGGTTGTTGTTCCTCCTTAGGTAGCTAGTCCGTTTATGGCCAGTTTGCCTACAGTCATAGCAAGTAGGAATCCGACAATCCTTAGCATAATGTCCCATCTTCCTGCACTGAAAGCACTTCACCGTGTTTAACAACTAATTTTGATTTCTGAAGTTAGATGGCTGATTTCTATTTGAGCCTGTCCACGCGCCGTGGGAGTGCCTTTGTTGTCCACAAAACATATTACCTCCGTCTCGATACGCTGGCGCTAGACGCTCATAAGGAACCATCTGCATGTTCGAGTTGCTGTCAATCCCATGAGATGGATCGCCACCTGATCGTCGGTCATCTCTCTTTCTCTTTAAACGACCGAAATGTTCATCTTAGGCATTGAAATACTGCTCCGAGCTATTAGCGCAGCCATTTAGGTCTTTGTAGCTGGTGTGCTTTTGACCCATCACCTTTTCTCTGATTCTCCAATTTAGTTCTGCTTAGCCCTTTTCAAATGACAGTGTGATAGTTAGAATAGCAACAGGCTACTAAATTCTGTGACATATGCATAAACAGTCATGCCCCCGCAAGATGTAATACCCCGAATTTTTCAGTAAATAGCAAAAAGAGTATATTACTGAACGTCGTAATTTATATAATAGCGTTCTAAAATTCCTGTGTCAAAATCATGACAAAAATATGATAAAGGCCCGAAAAATTACGTAAAAATTATTTTCACAATAATTAACGTGAATAGTAAATAATCGTACGTTATGATTTATTTTATGAGATTAAAAGACTTGTTTGACGATATAATAAGAAAAGAATATAAAATATGAATGAAATGCAACCCTAACACGCAAATACAAGGAAATACGGTTTTAATACGAAAATACCATTTTTGTACGAAAATGATCTAAACCTAATTTTGGCACTTATTTTCCTTTATGTCAATTTCTATTCTACCTAAATTAAATTATTTACCCAATACGTGATATATTTAATACCAATATCATGTGCAACATCTATTGAATCAAGATCTATTTAATACCAATTAGAGAAAAACCCTTGAGAATCTTCTTGAATCAAGATCGACATTCAAGACAATATGACTCCCTTGATTGGTGCACAGCACCACATCAATATAAGGATTGAGCATGCTAAATGGTCAAATAAAGTCACCATGTATATCTTATTCCCTTTGCTTTCTTCAACCCAGTCTAAGCACTCCTATATGTAATGTTCAAACGATAATCCACCTTGAAATGATTCATGATACCGATCGGATTCATGCCTTTGTTCTCACTGAAACGATCGATTATAAGAGAAGCAATCAACTTGGAGCTCATTATTTTTGAGCTATTATGATTGTTTAGCTTCGGACCACATGTGTGCATATTGTTTAGTTTTTTAATGAAAAAAAATTCATTGACGGAGCTTAATGATGCCCTCATAAACCATACCTATCTTGCGTCAACGCTTGAACTACAAACTGCATGAACGATTTTCTTGGTGTTTCACTTGATCACATATGAGAATCCCATCTCCGTTGCTTATTTTTAAAGACATTCCTTGAAGTGCACTGATCCTCCATCAAACACTTACCCTACCTCTCGAATAAGGGAACTCCAATTTGATGAGAGCATGCATTTGGGCCAATCGAAACGGATTGAATTATTATTGATTGAACGTCTTCATGTCTATTCTGATTATCACGGGTTGGTATGTACAAGTCCATGTGTCCAACATCATTTTACGCAGTAGCATCGGGCAGCAACAACGTGCAACTGTTGACAATCGTGTGAGACAGGCGCACTGTGTCCTGTGAAATGCGCACTGTGTTATCAATGCCCATCCTATTCATCATTTGCGAACCGCTCATAGCATACGAAGAATTGTCAATCTCAACCCTGACCGCAAGGAGTCTTAAGCCTAGAACTTGAACCAATGATAACATTGACTTTATTTCAGGTCGATTGCGCATGCTTCACTTATCATGTCCCGGGATTGAGTGGAATAATTTTACATCATCTCGATATGTGCGAGTCTACCGCTCACGTAATCGTCTCACCAATGTTTCAAATACATCATCGAATTTTCAAATACATCATCGAACATAAATTCGATGATGCTCGACTCGATTCCAAACTTACAACATACTATCTCTGTTCCATAATTATTGCAACGTTTTTCTCTCCTTATATTATTCAACACGTAATTTGAGGGACTTCGAACTCATCTAAATGACACGATTTAAATTTTTTAATCGTCTACAGTTATAGTAATGGCATTCACTATCATAAACGTCAGACGACATTTCTCAAAAACCAATGTTTGATTGTCCCGCAACAACGGTCAAAGTTTCTATCATTACATGTGTTCGGTCAAAAAATTATAATCTTTTTGAGACGGAGGGAGTAATAGAACAAAATCATCGGCCATGACAAAACATGAATCTGGTCATGAAAGGAGAAATAAGAATTTTTTATGAAGATGAATGAGAGAAAACGGATCGAAGATGGAGATGAATGAAGAAGAAAGGATGATGTTTAGAAAAGAAAGAATCAAATTGTCCATATGTGTTTAATGATTGTGTTCAACAGATCGAAATGGCGAGGAAAAGAATAATTGTGATTTGATTGTGTATAATCGTGGGCGGCTACAAAAACAAAGGTGAAATATTATGTTAGGGGTGAAAGGCCAACGTTTTTTTTTTCTTTTTTGAAAAAAAAAATCAAATAATAAATTATGAAACTGGGTGTCACTTATTGATAATTAAATTCCAAAAATGATACCACTAGGTAATTTTCACAAACTTCAATGAAAAATAAGACATTTATCTTTTACACATGTGATATCATCATTATTTATATGTTTGATTCTATTAAGAATCAAGGTCCATGTTAATGTATTAGGCCCATTAGGCCCAATATACCTGACAAAAATAAAATAAAATTAATTGTATCTTTATATATTTATCTCTATAATATGATTTTCTTGGATTTCAAAAGCAATGTATTATTTTATTCTTTAGTAAAAAATAAATCAATTTCAAACTGTTATATCCTAAATCGACATATATATAGGCTTTACATAGGGTTATAATAAAAAATATTATATATAAACAATTGATACTTAATTATCAAGGTAAGATTTTAATGAAATTTATTAAAAGGTAAGACATTTATCTTTTACATATTTGGATTTATCATTATTTACACATTTGATTCAATTAAGAATCAAGACCCACGTTAATATATTAGGCCCATTAGGTCCAATATATCTATAAAAAATATGATTATAACTTTATATATTTATATAGATATAAATACGATTAATTAATTTAATATTTAAATATGACAAACAAACACAGGATAAAAATCAAACTAAATAGTTTTCTATATGAACATCCTAATCTCATAGAACTATTAATATTAAACTAATTATCTCATTTTCTCTTTCAATTATTAGTCCACTATATAATTAGTTAGAGAGATTATTAATCCAATCCCATTTTATCCCAGACACAAACCCGTTACGGAGGCTATATACCTTTTCGGATAATCCCCCGTCCAAAGCAATCCAATTTCCTTCGACGCTGTCCGCCCGCCTCTTTATCCACCGCTCACTCTTCCTCTCCGGGTCGGATCACCTCCTCCTGCCTCGGCGGAACCCTAGCGGCTCGCTCTCTCGCTGCAGGTATTCACATCTCTTTCTCTCCTCCACCATTCGATTCTGCTCTCTCGATTTCCTAACATGTTTGGAAATTGAAACTGAATGTGATGGATAGTTGGTGAATTAGTGCTCAAATGGAAGTTGGAGAATACTGTGAATTAGGTCGAATTGTTGAGTGAGTAACGTAGGATCAAGGTGTGCGGTGGCTGTGCGTGGAGTTCTGTGCTTGTTGTGATCGGATTGAGGGATTGGGATGCGTTGGTTTTTAGGTGTATGGATGAGACGAATCGGTGAAAGCTGTATTACGAGGAAGGCGAGTGAAATTCGGTTGCGTACTTAGCGGTGTGGGAAGGAAGCCATATTTTAGCAACACTTCAATTTGGGTACAAATATTGTTAAAATATGCAAAAGATAACAAATTCGACACTCGCTTTTTCCTAACCATTCTTCAAGTAGCATTGTCAAATTATAGCATGATTACCCTTGGAGTGTCATTGACAAATTATACTCCCATTTTGGCACTATTTCACTTCCAAAATAGCAATAGCATTGTCAAAATGGCTATATCCATTGGCGTTGCTCTTAACTCTCTATAATTTCCCTCACCTATCTCCTTTTCTTGGTTTAATCATTTTATCCCAAACTCCCTGTATAGCTTTGCTTGTCCCTCTCGAACCCTAGCTATTTGTCTCCTACAACTCTCTATTTCCTACTTGATGCATGCGGGAACACCACCAAGTTTCATTACATCTTTGCATAAGTTGATCATGTGGTAAGTAATTTCATGGCTTTCCACCATTTCCTCACTTTCAGTCCATCAGTTTCAATTTCTTCAATCCTTTGTTGGTTTCATACCTAATACAAGCTTTTACTTTGCTAGTTGACCGGGCATGGTTCTTGATTGCTGGTTTGAATTCTTGTACTCGAAATTGTGAATTTAGTACAAGTTCTTGCAAGGTTTTCTCGATTATTCTTCAAATCCTGATATACTCGATTTTGTGCTATATATGGTCAAGTCATTCTGGATCTTAAATTTTCATGGTTTGACGTTCCTCAGCGAAGAAGTTACAGATTCATTGTTTCTGTCAATGGGTTGCCAGTTATGATTATTTCTAATCCGTTTTATATATAGTTAAAATCTATTAAGAAACTAGCTACTTGGAGATCCTTCTGAATTTAGTCAGGTTAAAGAAACCTATCCTTGTGTAAGACATATTGTTCGGCTTTTTAACATGGTAAGATGTAATAGACCGGGTTGTTTGACTTATCTTTGGTGACTGATTACTTTGGAATTCTTTGATGCTTCAACAAATTCATGGTATGAACTTATCTAATTTCTTTAGGTGAAATGTTTGTGCTCTACCAATTGTGGCCATGGGAATTGTCAGAATTAATAGATTTGAGTATTGGCCAATGCTGCGTGTATCGTGGACGTGGAAGGGAACACGTATGTAGTGTATTGGTGATATGAATTTATGAAATGATATGATGTCGTGCTTACCATATGAACTGATTTTAAATGGCTGCTTTTGATATGGTTTCAATGATTCTTCGTCCCGTTATATTTTTTCCCTGAGTTCTTTGATATCATTTTGGTTAATTGATCAACTTGTTTTTATCATTAAAGTGGGTTTGACAAATTTATTGGCCTCTGAGTTGGACCTTATGATAGGTTTTACTTTTAGTGTCTTGAAAGCCTATCTGTACTCAGGTTATGAAATTTACTTAGTGAGCTTTGGTTCATTCGTATTGTTCCGCTAGGTTAAGCAATAATTAAACAATGAATGGTTCCTGATATGAGGAGGCTAAATAATGGATGGCTATGTTGATTGGGATGACACTGAATGGTTCTGGTTGAGATAAATGTTTTGGGTTGTCTTGGCACGTTCTAATGTTTGTGATTAAAGGTTGTTGATATCGTTGTACAATTTTTATGGATTGATCCTATTCAACATGTCGATGTAGTTTTAATGGGTCTACTGTAAGCTGTGTGATTAAGGTTGTTTGATATTGAATGGTTCATGTGCCCGTTTTTTATGCCAATAAATTGGGACCTGGGAACGGTGTGTTACAGAAAATCGGTGCCAGTGTAGACGGATTTTTGTTTTTCTTTCTAGTGAAAGGGTGGAATTCATGTTGATTGTGTTTTCTCGAGGAACTGGAGTTGCGATTCCAAATAATGAACTTGAGTTTATAAAAGTAGTTGTTCTGCTTACTCAACTCATCTTTCTTCTTTCTTACAGGAGCGGAAGTAGGTTTTATCTTTGATGATTATAAAGAGAAGCACTAGCCTGTGGATGATTTGGTACTTCATCTAGTCTGGAGCAAAATGGCTTTGCTGAGCAGCCATGTGCAAGTTATTCCCCAAGTATGTTACTAATTCTTTTCATTTTCTCTTGGTGGAAAAGTTTACTACTGCTTCCAGTTGCATCGTTCATTAACATTTCGAAGTTCAGTTGTGCAGAACATATCTATTTTTGTCAACTGCGGAACAAATATCAAATACATTTGAGAACATATGATAAGATTGATAGTAACAAAAGCTTAAGCTGCCGAACTGGATTAACTAATATGAGCCTCTAGATTCTAAGTTTAAATAGCTAGCTTATATGTAGTTTGTCTGAGCATATATACTTATTACAGGTTAAAGAAATAACGAATCAAAGTGAGTTTAAGCCTTCAATTATGAAATTAGAACAGTAGGCAAGAAGGAAAACGAGCTCTCAACTATTTTGATTTTGGAAAAGCACTGTGAAGCCCTGTACAGAGTTGAGAGAGAATAGGGTTGTGCCAAATAGACTAACCAACCCAATATTATTTATATGATGGTGAATATTGTATACATAGCAATAAACATAAATCAAGGAATAAATCAACTAAACATGGAAAGCAACTAATCATGGGAGGATATCAATCACTTGCGAACACCCCTGCTCATGTTGGTGCGTGTATATCAGACATGCCCAACTTGCATATGTGATGTTCAAATGTATTTTTATTCACTGCCTTTGTGAGGATATCTGCCCCTTGCTCAGAGGATCGAACAAATGGAGTGCAGATCTCACTGTTGTCAATCTTTTCCTTGATCTGCACATGTTTTGTTCTATCATGTTGCACCGGACGATCCATAGAAGCTCACACATGCCATGTGCCATGGCCCTAAATTCAGCTTCGGCACTTGATCTTGAGACAATGCACTGCTTTTTGCTTCCCCATGTAACCAGGTTCCCTCCAACAAATGTGCAATATCCTGTCGTAGACCTCCTGTCAACACAACAGCTAGCCCAATCTGCATCTGCATGTGCTTCAATCCTAAGATGTTCATTCCTTTTGAATAAGATACCCCTCCCCGGAGATCCTTTCAAGTAGCGGAGGATTCGGGTTACAACTTCAAAACGAGTAGGGTAACGATCATGCATATATTGACTAAATAAACTGACTCGATATGCTATATCGAGACAAGTATGAGACAAATAAATAAGCTTTCCCACTAGACGCTGGTACTGTTCACGATCTACTAGTGTCCCCTCCTTGGCCCGAATCTTGACGTTTACATCCAATGGTGTATCATCAGGTCTACGGCCAAGCATGCCCGTCTCATTTAAGAGATCTAATATGTACTTGTGTTGTGACAGAAAAATTCCTTTAGATGACTGAGCTACCTCAATTCCTAGGAAATAATGCAACTGACCCAAATCCTTGATCTCAAATTCACGAGCAAGTGCAGCCTTCAATCGAGAAATCTCTGAATTGTCATCTCCAGTAATCACAATATCATCCACATAGACGATGAGAAGAGCAGACAACTTCTCCCTTGGACGAATGAATAGTGTGTGGTCAGTATTGCTTTGGCAATATCCTTGGGCAAGCATGGCCTTGGAAAATCGTCCAAACCATGCACGAGGAGCTTGCTTCAAGATATATAATGATCGGCGGAGTCGACACACTTTACTAGAAGCATGGTCTGTGACCGGAGGACAGTCCATGTACACTTCCTCCTTCGACTCGCCATGAAAAAAAGCATTCTTGACATCCAATTGATGTAGTTCCCATCCACAATTGGCAACAAAAGAAATAAATAAGAATGTGAATTGTATCCATCTCAGCTACTGGAGCAAAGGTGTCGGTGACATCAATGTCGAGAATCTGTGTAAAACCTCGTGCAATCAGTCGAGCTTTATATCTCTGAACAAAACCATCAGGATTGTGCTTTACGGGAAAAATCCATTTACATCCGACTGGTTTTTTTCCAAGCGGGAGATTAACCAAATCCCAAGTATGATTCTTAGTTAGAGGTCTCGTTTCCTCAAGCATAGCATCTCGCCATTGCACCTATTTGAGTGCCTCCTACCACTTTGTTGGAATAGAAACAGAATCCAAACCAGAGAGAAAGGCAATATATGACGACGGAGAAAGAGCCGAATAAGACACATAATGAGAGATTGGATAATGAGAACGACTAGAGCAGTGACGAGTACCTTTTCGAAGAGCAATCGGAAGATTATGTTCCCCAACAACTTCTGGACTTGAGTTAGGAGGAGATGTAGAAGCAATAGGTACCTCAGGTGATGGAATAAAAGAGGGATCAGTCGGAGCCACTTTGGATCGTCTAGAGTAGACTTCTTTAGAGAAGTCACACAATGGAACTGGAAGTGGAAGCATGGTGCTAGTCTCGGGCAATTCCTCTGTCAAACTCTCCGAAGATGGCATGTGAGGAAGTGGAAAAGGATCCAGTATTGCAGAAGTGGGATTAGTTGATGAGGCTGAAAAAAAAAGCCTCGGATTCATGAAACACGACATCCTTGGATAGATAAAATTTTCGACAAATGGGATCATAACATTTGTAACCCTTTTGGGTCAGAATGTCCTAGGAATACACACTTAATACTACGAGGAGCCAACTTACTTTGAACCTGGTGATCCCTAACAAAACAAGTGCACCCAAACACCATAGGGGTAAAGTATAAACTCATTTGAACCAAATAAAATCTGGATGGGAATTTTGTTTTGCAAAACACAAGAAGGCATATGATTTATCAAATATGTAGCTATAATAAGAGCCTTACTCCATTTGAAACAAGAGAGAATGAGCAACTTTTAAAACGTGTTTGTTCTTCCTTTCTGCCACTCCATTTGTGAAGGAGTGTGCGTAGCTAGTTTGATGGAGAATGCCATGTTCATGAAAATATTTTGAAAAATTGTTGACAAGGTATTCACGACTAAAATTTTTATCATAGCCTGAAATTGTGTTTTAACTAGTTGAACAAAAACTTGAAAACATTCAAACAAGTCACTCTTACTTTTCATTGTGTAAGTCCAAGTTACATGAGTGAAATCATCTATGAAGGTCACAAACCATTTAAAACCATGAACGGAAACAAAAGGAGCTAGCCCCCAGATATTAGAATGTACCAAAACAAAAGGTTTAGAAGTTTTATTACTAGAAATAGGATAGCTTGTATGAGTTTGTTTCGCAAGAAAACAAGCATCATAAAAAAAATCTGTCTCGACACACTTATTGGTCAATTCTAGGAAGCAAAGTGATAAAACATGGAAAGGAGAGTGTCCTAAACGACAATGCCATTATTGGAGTTCCAAGAAAGCTTTTGTTCGTGACTGAGCAACATGTACCTATGACAGTGAGGCTCCGTTTTCATCCAGCCAATAAAGACCATGACGCAAGGTTCCCTTGCCAATCGTCTCCTCCGTTACCAAGTCCTGAAATAGGCAATTAGAGGGACAAACGATTACTTTACATTGAAGATTTTTTGTTAGACTACTAATGGAGAGAAGATTGCTTTCAAAGTTAGGGACATGAAGAATCGATGACAAAGAAATCTTATTTGAACAAGTGATATGACCTTTTCTAGAAATTGGGCATAGAGATCCATCAGCTACTCTGACTTTATCTCGACCCCCAAACATGGAAAATAACTCTCAAATTTACTTAACATACTAGTCATATGATCGGTAGCTCCTGAATCAATGATCCAAGGAGTGAAGGTAGCATACATGCCAGCGGCAGAGGCTCTTGATGCTAAATGAGAGGAACTAAGAGACATTTGAGACATCATATCCTTGAAGATTTGTTGAATATCCGCTCGAGTAAGAGCAGGAGCTGTATGGCCAGTAGCATCATCATTCATAGACGAAGTGCGAACATCTGCTTCATTTGCCCGAGCACGAGGCCGGTTCTGACCCCTGGTCTTCGCGGCAGTAGGATTAGGCCCTGCAGGTCGTCCATGCAACTTCTAGCCGGTGTCCCGCATCTGATATAATTTCCCGCAATGATCACACTTGATCACCGGTTTGTTAGATAATCGTGGGATCGGTGTAGAGGATACAAGGGCTGATCGTTCCACTATGGGAGGGGCAGCTGGCTGAACAAGTCTCCTACGCCCATCTTCACGCTGAACCAAAGAATAAGCTTGCTGGAGAGTTGGCAAGGGGTTTTGTTGCAATATAGCCTGTCGTATTACATCAAACTCTTGATTCAATCCCATCAGAAACTGATATACCTTCTTCTTTTCCTCTTTCTTTTGAAGCTTTACCACAATCTCCGCTGGGATGTCCTCATAAGTGTCATCATGCACAACGAGTTCTTGATACAACGAGCAGAGTTCTGAATAGTGCTCACTAACGCTCAGATCTCGTTGTCTGAGATCTTGGATTCGTTTGGTTACCTCATAGATTTGAAGGTCATTCCCGGCATCAGAGTGTAGTTTTCAGAGAGGACCATATCTCAGCACTAGTCTTCATGAACACATATTGTCGCTGTAGACGTGCCTCCATGTGGTTAAGCAAGAAAGCCTTAACTAGAGCATCTTCGGCGATCCATCTCAATGCATTAGTACCAGTAGGTTTTGGCTTCTCCCCCGTGAGGTAGCTCGTGCACTCGCCCGATGCTATGGAAATCAACATCGATTCTGACCATAGCAAGTAGTTTGACCCATCAAATCTCACGGAACAAGTAGGGAAAGAGTTCCTGTCCTTTTTACGTTCGGTGATAGATTGGGTGTTAGCGGGCCTAGCGGGGTTGATGACTTCATGATTGGCCATGGTGCTGGTAGTAGGAGATGGATCGAGGTTCTGATTTTATTGAAGCCTCCTTAAATCATAAGGATGAAAAAGTTGGTTTAGTGCTGTACAGCACACAAACCAATCGATATAGATGGGATTAGGCAAAAAACGTTGGGTTTCAAGGTGAAGAACAGAAGAAGAGGACGGAGTACTAAGAGATGAAGGATACATGAATTTTTCTTTCCTAATTAAGGCTTTGATACCATGTAGACAGTTGAGAGAGAATATGGTTGTGTCAAATAGACTAACCAACCCAATATTATTTATATGATGGTGAATATCATATACATAGCAATAAACATAAATCAAGGAATAAGTCAACTAAACATGGAAAGTAACTAATCATGGGAAGATATCAATCACATGCCAACAAGCCCAAATGTTGTGCATGACATATGAGGTAAAACGAATTGGGACATTTTGCAGGAAGCAGGGTAGATAGGATCTTCAATTCTTCTATTCTTTTAGAATATGATAGTCATGTAGATTTTTCTTTCCTGATCTCGTGGATGAAAGCATTTGAAATATCGCTTTGTATATGGCACATGCTGAGTTTCCAAGCGTACTTTTTTTTATGGATACATGCCATAGTTCACTAACTGGCTATCATGCCATCAGAATCTATGAAGAGTGGCTGCATTTGTGAGTAGTAATTTGAGAACTTCCAGACTGGAAAGTGAATTGCCATGGCCTCTGCTATATCTCTCTTTAGTTGTAGCGAGAGTCTCCTCTCGTATGTTTCTATCCCTTTTTGGGAGGATGGCTGGTTGGTTTTACTCATTACCATAGCATCTGTTTCAGGGTTCACAGCTGACATTTCCACCAAGGCACTCATCATTCAAGGGAGGGGTAAAGCTGAAGCTTAATGTGGTAAAGACAAAATGTGCACCTTTGAGGTGAAAATTTTCTCCATTTATCTTGCTCTGGTTAAATCGCTAGCCATGTCTCATTTACATCATCAGTCGCTTAATTTGTTCAAATATTCATTTTATGTTCTTGATGTAGGTCTTAGGTCTTATAGATTCTAGAATGTGGAAATTGCTGATTTTTGCAAGTCAAACCCGTCTATGATTAAGTTCTGATACGTACAAGCGAGATACTGCTAGGATTACACAGTACTGAGCTGACTGGAAAAGTGGAAAGTAAGTGCATAGGAGCTTGATGAATAGATGCACATTAGTAAGGAAGATAGTTAGTAGACCTGGGTAGGGGCGCATCCAGCAGACGGTTCGATAGTTTGATGGGTAATCTATGAGGCCAAAGCAAGCAACTTATCAGTCAAAGGCCTTGTGCTACCTTCTGTCATGTTCAATCATCCGCTCCATTGTTCTGTACCAAGCTACCTTACAAGGGATATAGTCAGGTTCTGAAGTTCACTCTGATGCATGGTGCTCATAATATACAATGACCTTTTTGAAACAGGGCAAATGGTTTGTGCTGCGAGGTGCAGCCAGCCCTGCTGCTGCGGTGCTGTGTTTTGGACCAAAAAAGGGCTGGCCTACACCGTTTCATACCAATTACACTCAACTTACATATCATGAACGACAATTTCTGATATATTCCATTACATGGACAGAAATGCAACCGAATTCGAGGGTTTTGAGATAACCATTTCGAAATGGATAGAAATCGAGCTCATCATTTGCCCTAAGTTAGTTTAGTCTGGGAAACATGGTGCTCAATAAAATACAATAACCTTTTCATATTGTAGGCATATCAGACACCATCAT
>JAOVYX010016737.1:0-23861 GCA_035668315.1 Drosera spatulata
AGGAAGTCGCATAAACAATGTTGTTGAAAGCATTCTCAGTGCTGTAGAACTCACTTCTGCGGAAAAGTTGTCTTGACGCCTAGTCCTGCCTAATATCAGCATGTTGATGATAGTGTGATTATTCTAGTGCTTGCTCCATAGTAATGGTATTTGTTATAGTATTCACTTCTGCCGATATTTGTTATGCGCCTTATGCTGCCAATCACTTTGTTTGATCTACTCTGTTAGGATCTTAGACTTGAGCTGAACCGCCTCAAGGTCATGATATGCATCGTAGTGATTTTTCGGGCTCTGTTATCCAGTCTTCCTTAAACCTGAAGCCAAGCATGACCTTGGCTTCATCACCAATGTACTCCAGGACCAACTCTGCGGCCATCAAGCTCTCGATGGCAATCAGTGGATTGCTATTCCGCCTCTTCTTCGGGCTCTAGTCAAGGACATGATAACCACCAAATGTCCTAAGAACTTCGTCTCCAAAGGGGTAGATGTGAATTTTTCTTTGAAAAGCATCCAAACATCAACATAGCAAGCAGTGGCCGCTGATTCTGCTTTTCCAGAAAGAAAACAATACTATCGTACACCGGTTTTATGCACTTCCGCTCCGTGAAGTATATAACATCATGTCACGACTCTAGGACTTATGAAGCTGCTTCCCTCAACAAGCTACGATAACCGAAAGGTAAAGCTGTTCTGGATCTTTCGAATGCGAGTTAGGTTACACCATTGTTTACATTTATTTTCGAGAGTATTTCATATGTAGTCTTGAATGAAGATAGCCTAGATTAGGATGGGACAATTTTGGCACTCGGGGATCAAACCTAATTCCCGGAAATTAAACGTTGGCTTTCTGTACCAACTTGTATGTTTTCCACGAACTTCCCATGTGAGGGTCACTTGGAATTTCTCAATCTTGGTTTTCGTTGCAAATATATCTTGTGCTGATGTGATATTGCTTTATATTATCCGTTTTATTTAAGTTCTTTCGTTCTGTTTTACGTAAGTTTTTGTCGTTCGTTTCATGTTTTAGAATGTTATAAACTGTTTTTTTAATGTCATGCAGTCTGCATGTTTCGATGATACATCTTTAAATGTCATATACCGCATAAGATTTCCTTAGAAGAGTTCAAAACAGTACAAAGTTGCATTCCTTGTCATGGTCAAGGACAACTTTATTTTTCTCCATGTCTGCTTAACCACCACAGTAGCCTTATATGACTTGGCTTAATATGAAGCCATATTAAGAACAAGTTCTTGTTCTTGTTGTTCTTGTTCTTCTTCTTGTTGTTTTTTATGATGATGATTAAAAAAGGAGGGGAAGCAGATTGTGATCGAGTTCAAGAACTGAAAACCTTTGACGAAATGAAAGCAGGAGTAACGGGACTGGTTGACACAGGCATCAAAACAATCCCATGGATCTTCCTCAATCTAGGACACCAAGCCGAGCATCACTTCTCGTCGAACACGAACTCCGCCATCCCCTTGATTGACCTTGGAGCCACGAGGGAGGCAGTGGCGGAGCGAATCCGTGGGGCATGCCAGGAATGGGGTTTCTTCCAGGTAGTGAACCATGGGATCCCGAGAAATGTACTTGATGAGATAATTGATGGTGTGTGGAGATTTCACGAGCAGGATGTTGAGGTCAAGAAGGTGTACTATTCGCGGGAAATGGGAAATGGAAGGTTTCGGTATAACTCGAACTTTGATCTGTATCAAGGTGTTGTTGTGAATTGGAGGGGTACTACTGCTTGTGATATTGCGCCGTGCTCGCCTCCTCCTGATCAGTTGCGGGAGGTCTGCAGGTAAATGATTTGTTCACTCCTGCTTTTCATTAATCCTTTTGAGAACTTTGGTTCATTTCGTCGTCAAACAACTCGACTGAAGCTGAACGCTTGCGATTAGCTGAGAGTTTATTAGATTAAATAGTTGCAGCTTGATACTCCGCATCAGTTTTAATGTGCAGATCTCTTTTTCATATCTAACTAAAGGATAAATAGAAAAGCTGTTAGATAGAGGTAGCATAAGAAATTTTCTTGCGAATCAATTGTTGTTGACTTGTTTCTTTTAACCTTTTTGCAGGGATATCATAATCGAATACTCGAAGCAGGTCGCTGACTTGGGCGATGTTCTGTTCGAACTGCTGTCTGAGTCGCTCGGCCTTCCCTCGAACCACTTCAAGGACATGAGGTGTACTGAAGGACTATTCCTTATAGGTCACTATTATCCAGCTTGCCCTCAGCCAGAAGCAGCAATAGGCACCAGTAGCCATGCTGATGCTGATTTTATTTTGTTTTGCAGGGCTAGGATGCTCACCGTTACATATATTTTGAAATGATTGAAAAAAATATTATATTTAATATAGGATAAAAAGAGTAATTCATTGTGGGTTGGGCTTTTAGTCCAATTTGTTTGTGATGGTTGTTCTTAGTGTGATCTATCTTTTGGAGCTGTAATGATTTATGTCGTGTAAATGTCACGTGCTTGCGGCTCAAGCGATCCAGTAGTGTGAGGAACTTATTGTCTGGGACCTGTGTACGACACTTTCTGTTTGTACATTTCTTGTTTGTAATACAATTATCCAAAAAAGATTATATTTTACCTTAACGAATTGAATCCAATACTACTTTCTTTGATCTCTTCTTGCTTTACTCTCCCTCTATGGGTTTATTATCATCATATCATAGAGTTCGGTTTTAAAAAACAACCAAAACCAAAATCAAGAACTTTCATTAATTTATCATTAAAAAACTCATTATTGACTTAAAATTGATTTATTATAAAACCCTAAATACAAATTTCACAAGGCGCTTCTATCTTTGCTTGTGGACAACGACCACCCACCTCCAATTTTCACAAGAAGTCAGAACCGTGCACACCAAATGGAAACGCTACCGAGAGAGCGCAGCAACGGCCTTGAACATTTGCAGTTCACACGATGTTTTAACCGTACGAGACAACAACAAAATTGGAGAATACGGTGCTTGAAAAGGGTAGGAGAATTCGATAAAAGCGACGTTGAACCATTCAAGATTCGGTGTTCTCACGCCTTCGCTGGTTAGGTAATTATTAACTTTATTCATTTGTTAGACCAAAACTATTCATTAAAATAACTGAAACGATTTGGTCCAATCTGAATTCGGAATAATGTTCTCTCTAACCCATGAAAAATGTAGGGTTTGTTTGTCATAATTTTTATTCTGGATTTGTGTTTTGGATTTTCTTGTTAATGATTTTAAACTACTTGATATGATTTTTTGTTTTCAAAACGAAAAACTAATATAGAACATTTAATTTAGAATAAGTGAATTTTATTTTTTGATTTCTGTTTTTCTAACATAGAATACAACTTAAGACTTCTTTTTCAGTAACCATTCTTTTTGATGTGAGATTTTAGTTTGGATTTGTGATTTTCTGATTTTATTATTGATTCTGAATTCTAACATTTTAAATAGAAACATCAAACAGTCTCGTACCAGGTCACTTTGATGTTCTTCTACGGTGTTGAGTTTTTTTCATAATTTTTCAAAATACTCTTGGCTTTTTTATTGGTAGTGGAAAAGAATTGTTTAGAGATGAGGTTTAAAAGGTCTTTGAGCCAAAAGAAAGTACTATTCTCTTTGTTTCATAATAAATATGATAAATTAATCGATAAAATATTTTATGCGTATGTAGAATTTTTGATGTAAAATATTTATGTCCTTAAAGGTTTGTGAAAGAAAGGAGAGAAAAAGGAATGAGAGGAGAAGTGATAATGGAATGAATTGATATGATGTAAAATAAAAATAAAGATGTTTTAATATTTTTGAAAAAAAGAAATTTCAAATAGAGAATTGTTGCAATTATTATAAGACATGAAAAAAAAAACAACAAATATTGTATTATTTTCATCTCATTCAAATTGTAACGATTTGATCCGACACGATAATTTATGTGTGTGTATTAAATTAATAAGAAATATTAATTTTGTCCTTGTGAGTGTGTCATATAAAAAATTGAGGAAAAAAAGAAAGAGAAATGGTGATGGGTGGGTTGAAGTGATATAAAGTAGAGATAGTTTGATATTTTTGTAAAAAAATTGATAAATAAAAAGAATTATAATTTAAATAAGATAAAAAAATATATATTATGGGATAAAAAAAATAATTTAAAACATTTTTGAAAAAGGAAGTGTTACTCTCTTTTGACATTACAAAAATAGGGGGAAAAAAAAAAAAAAAAAAAGAGTTAGTTTGAAATTTCAGCCATCAGCCTCGTGTGTATCCACTTGGCATGTCTCTTCGGGGCAAGTGGGTGTTGTGTTCCACTGTACCTTCTTTTTATTAGTAGGATTTCTAGTTTTCATTTTGTCCAGGTTGTCCAAATTTGCGTAAGACATGTAATATGAGAGATGCAGTAAAACAAGTATTTTTATCGGTTGAATTGATTATTCGATATATTCGATTTGATTTTGTCGAACAATAAATATTGAAATTAATAAAATAATTAAACAATTTTAGAGAGAGAATATAGAGAGAAAGAGATATTTTCTTCCTTAAAAATGTGTACATAACACCTTATAAATGGGCTCTATTTATAGGACTTAAGATGATTAGTTAGTACCTTATTAAGATGATAAGGTCTAATTAATAGATAATTAGGTAAGTCCCTTTAATAGTCTCAAAAGTAGGTGAGATCTAAAGAAAAATATCTAGACTTAGGTATAAATACATCATTTTCAAAGGGTAATTATAATTGTATGATTATAGCACTATCCCTTGATGTATTTATCACCTATTAAGATTGTCTCGTTAAAACCTTGTTAAGAAAAACCCAATAGGATGTCAAGGGTTAGGATTATCTTCTGGAGGTTGAAACTCATCTTTCTTAATATCTAATGATCTAACAATCATTGAGATGTCAAGGGATAGGAATTATCCATATAAAATCGAGAAAGAACCTTCTCAGTGTAGAGCGATTGATGGATAAAAATTTCACTTGGTAAGTGTTCAACTTGTATGTCCAGACAAAATTTAGTCTTGCCAAGATCTTTCATCTTAAATTCACTCTTCAAGAGTGAGGCTATATTTGTGAGATCTTGTGTAGTACCTATAAGATTGAGATCATCCATATACACAGCGATGATAGCAAAACCATCTTGTGATTTCTTTATAAAGACACATGGACATACATCATTATTCTTATATCCCAATTTAATCAGATATTCACTGAGTCGATTGTACCATATACGATCAGATTGGTTTAAACCATATAATGATCATTGTAGTTTAGCTGAGTATAACTGATTGGATTTTTATGTCTCTGGTATATTTAATCCTTCAAGGATTCTCATATAGATATCCTTATCAAGGATTCCATATAAATACGCCGTCACAATATCCATGAGTCTGGTTTCAAGATTTTTCATGATTGTCAAATCAATGAGGAAACGAAAAGTGATTCTATCCATTACTGGAGAATATGTTTTCTCATAATCTGCATCAGGTATTTATAAGAATCTTTGAGCTACTAATCTAGCCTTATATCTCACAATCTCATTCTTTTCGTTCGTTTACGAACGAAAACCCATTTAATTTTAACAGGGGTAATGTCATTTGGTGTTGGAACTACAGGCCCAAACACCTCTATTTTAAACAAAGATTGCAATTCTATCTTGATTGCATCTTTCCATTTTGGTCAATCCTCCTTTTGTTTACATTCCTGAATACTTCTGGGTTCAGGAGACATATCAATTTCTGATACAATAGCATATGCAAATATGTCATCAACAATGACATCTTCTCGATCCCATACTTGATTTATATGCACATAATTGATCGAGATCCCTTGATTTTCAGGCTGTGTAATCTCATCAAAGACATTGTCCTCTTCAGATGATAATTTCTTTTGTGAGATTTCTATCTCTTCTGGGACATTTGAAATAACATTTTTACTATTTCTTCTTTTTCGTGGAATAGTGTCTTTTGCACCTGTTGGCCTTTCACGTTTCAAGCGTGGTTTATAATCAAGAATATGAGGCTTAGCAAGATCTCTAATAACATCCTTCTCGTGAGGTATGTTTATCCTTGATGGCACATTTACTGCAAATATATGCGACTTCACAACTTTACTTGCATCATTAAAAGCATCAGGTATTTGATTTGCAATATCTTGTAAGTGAATAATTCTTTTTAATTCATTTTCACATTGATTTGTACGCATATCTAATCCATGCAATCCTATTGCCTCCCAAGAAAATTCTGACTTTGGTTTAGGTAAAACATTATTTTTGCCTAAAGTAGAAAATAAAGTTTCATCAAAACGATAATCTGCAAAACGTGCTATGAAAAAATCTCCAACAAGAGGTTCAAGATATCTTACAATAGAAGACGTATTAAAACCCACATAAATTTCAAATCTTCTTTATGGACCCATCTTGATACTTTGTAGTGGTGCAATAGGAACATAAATAGCACATCCAAAAACTTTTAGATGAGATATATTTGGTTCTTGACCTTTAACAAAATGTAACGGGAAGAACTTGTGATAAGACATTGGCCTAATGAGAATAAAACTTGCTGCATGTAATACTACATGTCCCCAAACAGAGATAGACAACTTTGATTTCATGAGTAGAGGTTTAGCGATTAATTTGATTCTTTTTATGAGTGATTCGGTTAAACCACTTTGTGTATGGACATGAGGAATATGATGTTCTACTGAGATACCTATTGACATGCAATATTCCTCAAATGTTTTTGAAGTGAATTCTCCAACATTATCAAGACGAATAGACTTGATGTATGAAAGTCCCACAAATAATCTAGAGAAAGGGGGGGGGGGGGGGGTGTGAATAGGTTATCTCAAAAATTTTATCAGGCAGCACAACAAAGCTATTGGCTAGACTGTATTATCTGAGTCTGCTGCAGTTAGCAGAAATTCTGCAATTGAGACTTTAGTTTTGAAAAGATTGTCTCTTTGGACCTTTTGAGATCTAGCTGACTGTTTAGAAATGAAGAACAAAGCAGAAAGATAAATGACACAGGATTTATACTGGTTCAGACACCTGTTACCAACAAGTAACAGGAGCTTAATCCAGTCTTCCCTTGGTGATCAGTGTAGCCAAGTCAAGAGGAGGTTCACTATCTTCTTATTTGTGCCTTATAATAAAACCTCTTTACAACAAGACTCTTCTTGCTAAAGGATGAAGAACCTAGATCTTGCAGTGCTCTACTACAGTTGCTGTTCTTAACTTGTAGACTAGTGAACCTTCTCCAAAAATCCTGAATCTTCAATTCAGATCGTGCACAATGAGTCTCTAAGGTTTTTCTTTCTTTGAAAGCTTTCAAAAGATATTCAAAATTTTCTCAGACTCGTCCATCCTTGCTCCTGTGCACTGTGTCTTCTCTTTTATAGGCTCAGGGAATCAGAACCCGTGACTGTACGATCTGATAATGACAGCTTTGTCCTCAACTACAGTAGACTGATCTGGCTTCACCTTTTCTGATCCTCTACACATCACCATTGTCTCAACTTCTCGTTTTTTACCCCTTCCTTGTTCCTTTCTATTTCAGCATAATTTATACTGTACCCAAACTCGCATCCATGTCTACTGCACGTCTCTGCTACATAGCCTTTGCTGCAGCCCTTTGCCACCAGCCTCTGCTGCACCCTCGACTGCATGAGCTCTGCTACACAGTTTTCATATCCAGTCTTTCCGCAACTTTACTTGCACCAAGTACTGCAGTCAGTCTGTTGCAACTTAACTCCCACTCAACAGTTTCCAGACCTTATCTACTCAGCCTACTAGTGTAGTCTGGTCTGCACCCAGCAATACACTTAGTCTTCTGTAATTCAGCTTACATACTTACACTGTGATATGATGCACTTCACTTTGCTGTTGGAACTGGTCTTGAACATCGGAATGGTCCTAGATCATGAGAACTCAGAGACACTTTTACTGCCGTATGCATCTGATCTTTAGCATGCAATTTTATAGCCCCCTGTAGTCTTCATAAACCTTGTCTGCATGCCTCTGCTGCACGACCTCTGGCCCTAGTCCGCAACTACCTAGCTAACTATTACAGCCTAAGCATCTATTACATACATAATTTTTTCTTAAGTTTTGTTCATCAATTTCTATACCAATGGAGGAATTGCATATTCCTATCAATGTGGTTGTCTGAAAAATGAGCTTGTAATTTGATAATTTGAGTGAAATTTTTGGCAAAAGCAATATTACGAGTAAAAAGAAGACATATGTGGGACCATCTTGTAGAAGCATCAATCAAAACCATGAAATATCTAAATGGGGCAGATGGTGGATGAATTAGACCACAAATATCTCATTGAATCCTTTCAAGAAATAAAGGTGATTCGGAAGGTAGTTTTGATAAAGAAGGTCTTGTGATTAACTTACCTTGTGAACAAGGAATACAAGGATGACTGTTATTTTTCAAACCATCTTTTTGATTCTTAAGAAGATGTCCATTGGTATTTTCGATGATATGACGCATCATGGTAGTACCTGGATGACCAAGTCGCTCGTGCCATAACGAAATTGCCTTAGGATCAATAGACTTTGAATCCATAACACTATATAACTCAATAACCTTGATTTTAACAAAATACAACCCAGATGGAAAAGCCAAAAGTTTTTCAAAGATTTACTTGTTTCCAAAAATAAAAGAGGTTATATAAAGATATTGTTTTTCCATCTTTACTTGTACTTTCTAAATGAAAACCATTAAAAAGAATATGCTTAAAACTTAAAAGATTTCTTTTGGATTTTTGGGAGTATAAAGCATGTTTGATGCGTACCATTTGGTAGTGCAAAATTGAACACTTCCAAAATCATCAATGATTTTTGAAGTAGCAAAGATTGTATTCACATTTACTTCACCCATCTTTAAATTTGAAAAATATTTCTTATTTTGAAGGATTGTATGAGTCGTTGCACTATCAACAATGCACACATCTTCCATTATAATTTTTTAAATAAAATCTTTATTAATACAAAATTTATTACAATGCTTGAAAATAGAAAAAATTAACCCCCACTGGAAATATAATAATAAAACTTTAAGAAGAATCAGTAATATATTCCATCAGAAGAATGAGACACAAGCGAGACGGTGACAAGAGCACTAAAGGGATTCAATTTTCGGACAAGGGAGATAATGACGAAGGAATTGAGATCTCCCATCGCTGTGTATGACGGTGATAGCTGCGATCTTGATTGACGACGTCGTTTGATGGGTTGATTGCTTCACCAGGCATACAACAAGAAGAGGAAAAAAGAAATATAGAAAAGGAATTTATGGTGAGATGATGAGATCTATATTACCTGGAACGCGGTACGTATTGGATCGCGGAACGAGTTTCGATACGCGGTTCGTAACTTAGCTAGGAACAGGATCAAGGAGGGTATATCTCTTTGGTACATTAATTTGAAACGTGGTACGATGGTTAAGAACGCGGTACGACATTGTGGAACATAGTTCCAATAAAATAGTGAATAATTAACATATCAATCAAAATATAAGCTTGAAAGTTGAAATACAATAGAAGCATATGAATAATAATGAAATAGAACCGATCCATTAGAAACTTGAAAATCCAAATAAAGCAAAATCTGAAAAACAAATTACAAAAACAAACAAAGCACTAATACAAATTCTAGAATTCTCAAGCTTTCAGGTTACATAATTTCACTTCATTTTACCTTCCCTTTAACACTTTTTTGTTTTGAAAAGCATGGCAGAATACTTCCCTCCTCTTTGTCTCCTTCCACTTGCTGGTCTTCATCTTCAACAGAATGAGTATCCAATGGTACCCACTTCATATCTTCAAGCTTCAAAACCGATTCTTCCAAACAAACAACTTTCTGGATCAATGTCCTATTTTCTATAGGGACCTTCCTTATAATCTGCAAGAAATCAAGATTAAAGACGAATATTCGAATGAATAAACACCAATTTGTCAGTCCTTGTGTTGTTCAACCAATTTCTCTTCACATTGTGTATATAGGAATATGTGCTCCAAACCCTCTCCGGAAAAGAGCTACTGATTGGCTGCGAAAGCACTTTTATTGCAACATCAGCCAACTCGAGAGTTTCCGCTCCATAAGTAGACCACTAAGTAACGGCATCCGAATGATAAGAATCGAGACGAATATGTTCCTTCGCGAACATCCCTTTCCTCATATGAAAATGAGCAAACTGTTCACGATAAACTCGAGCCTCTTCTGTAGTTTCAGCAATCTTTTCAAAGGCAGTCATGATACCCTTGTCTTGATTAGGTGGCTTACGAGGAAGCCCACCAGGAGCAAGCATAACAAGGTATTGAGGATCATAGTAGTGAGGTATGAGAGCAAATACAAAGGCATGAATAGGTATGTTCATTTTTTCCCACCGAGCCAAAATAATAGCTTCCATTTTGTCCCATTCATATTCAAACTTGCTACCAGCCATTATTTCTTTGATTTCCCCAAGCATATTATCCATTTATTCATAGATTTCACCCATTTTAGGGCCTTCCCCATCGGCAAATAGGATTAGTTTATACAGCAGCTCAGTGATCTTGGTAATGTTGCGAACATCAACCCAATACTCACTGTCGAGAATTGTTTTCGCCACCAAACCTCCCATAAGTTTAGTGTTTTCATCACCCCGTTTTAACCACTCTGTCCATTTATCAAGAATAACAGTAGTAGCCAACTCATCTTTGCAAATAAGCAACCGTCAACATAATACAAAGCTAGCCAAATCGAGTTTTTGTAATTTTCAGCAAGTTGAGTTTCTCTTGAGAGCGATACATTGCCAAAACATGATAATGATTAAGGAAAAACTTGACGATGTTCTTACCCCGTCGATATGTATTCCTTAACCATTTAAATGCTTCGGCAAAGTCCTTGAAAATCAAGTTTAGAGTACGGACAACACAAGGAGACCAAAAAATATGTCGAACAAAAATTCTGCTATGATCGACCCGGTCTTTTCAACACCATAGAAATCATCGGCATATAGGAACAGAGCTCCGCGACTGTTTTCTGCAATGACATTAATCAACGGCTCATGCTTGACATTAGACCAACCATCTGATACAGTGGACACACCTTGTGTATGCCATGTATCTCTGATCGGAAAAAGGTCCTTCTCAACACCCCTTTCGCATTCATCCTGTAAGGTCATACGTGCCTTTTCAAAAGATGGAGGTTTGTAGTCTTTCGGTACCTTGTTGATTGCCTTCACCATCTCACAGAATTAAGGATTTCTCAAAACATTGAAGGGTATTCCATTAGCACATAAACCCCTCATGATTTTCATATCAACCATATCCCTCTCCATAATGCCAATTGAATTCTCAATCGGTTTTACGGGTAACACCTTCTGCTTTTTGTTGATTGTGGAACTCTTCAATGACGAAGACACCCCTAATCTTTCTGCCTCTGTAACCTTCTTCTTTACTCTTTTGAACTCTACTCGGTTGCTTAACAACATACTACATCTTTGGATTTGTGCTTTTTTACCAGGAGCACCAAAGAAGTGATAATGGCTTCAGGTATAAGAGTTGATGTACTGATTCTTACAGTGCTTGCAAATCCAAGTTGTGGCTCTGTCGGGATTTGCTCCGCCTGCTGATTCGATGACCATGACTTCATCATAAAGTGGCTTCACATCATCTTTCTTTTTTCTTGTTGATGAGGAACTCGAAGGAACTGAGATAGGTGCTTCGATTGATTCAGATTGATTCAAGTTTTCAGATTCATCACTTGAATCTTCTTGGACTATTTTCGATTGAAATCTATTGTTCTTGTCTTCTCTTTCCAAATGCCATATTGGCAGATTGAAAGAAGAAGAAAACAGAGGATACTTTATGATATTGAACAATTGAAAAGATTAAAACAGTTATAAAGAAAAGTAAAAAAAAAAAAGAAAAGAAAAGAAAAGTTTAGAGACTTTTTGTGTTTTTAAGATGAAAATCGACTACATGTAGAGAAACTCCTTGAGAATCTCAACAAATATATGGCTATTATGTATATAGGGAAATCAAACAAAATCCTAGGGATTCAACACAATATCTATATTTATATGTGAGCCAACTAGAGAAACAAAATCCTAGGGAATCAAACAAAATATGTGAGCCAACTGTAGAAACAAAATCCTAGGGAAATCAAACAAAATATATGGCTCTCTTGTTTTTTTTTGCTGAAATAATGGGGATCCCACTTTGCACGTTCCAATTCGCGTTCCCATACGTTCCGGAACGTCAGCGTACCAGGATCCAGAACGGGAGTTCCAGTTCGTGGATCCGGGGGAGGGGGGGTGCAACGATCCTGGTAACATAGGATGAGATACGTTAAGTCAATTGATGTGGTTCACATCTGAATAATGTTTGATTCACATTTAGGTAATATGCAATTCACATGTAAACAATATGCATTTCATACAAATAATTTGCGATTCACATCTACTAATATGTAATTCTCTAAACATTTTAACCGTTTAGATTCAAATCAGAGTAGCGAATATACCAACATAATCGGGTACAAGTGGTCCTATTTTCAATTCATATTCCTTTACTTGCAGTTCATACGTTACACAGTTGCAGTTCAAGAGATCCCATAAGCAGTTATATATTAACAACAGCAGCTCACAGATTTGAGATAAATAGTTCACGGGTACATGAGTCGTAGTTCATTGGTTGAAGAGATATAGTTCATATACTGAGTCGCGACGGCGGAGAGCTGATTTGGGGATGTTCGTAGAAGATGAAGAATAGACTATGTGTATCTTTTGTGTAAGAATTGAGAATATGTTTGGCATTTATGAGGTGAATGACATAAATTTTGAATCGTGGATTTCAAATTTCATGGTAAGATTTCAGTTCTAATAATTTGACCAAAATGTGAGAAGATTGTTGTATCTCAGGTTACATTTAGAAATATGCACTTCACACGTTGCAGTTCATATTCCTTTACTTACAGTTCATACGCTACACAGTGGCAGTTCAAGAGATCCCATAAGCATTTCATAAGTGTAAAACATGTAGTTTACATATTAACAACAGCGGCTCACAGATTTGAGATAAATAGTTCACGGGTACATGAGACGTAGTTCATTGGTTGAAGAGATGTAGTTCATATATTGAGTCGTGACGGCGAAGAGCTGATTTGAGGATGTTCGGAGAAGATGAAGAATAGACTATGTGTATTTTTGGTGTATGAATTAAGAATATGTTTGGCATTTATGAGGTGAATGACAAATTTTGAATCGTGGGTTTCAAATTGCATGACAAGATTTCAGATCTAATAATATGACCAAAATGTGAGAAGATTGTTGTATCTCAGGTTACATTTAGAAATATGCAGTTCACATGTTGAAAATATACTGTTCATGTATATATAATTTGCAGTTCACATCTAATAATATGTAAATATCCAAGTATTTTAATCAATTCACATTTAATATTATGCAGTCACATATTTACAATATACATTTCACATCTAATAATATATAATTCTACTAATATTTTAAGCAGTTTCTATTTAATAATATGTAGTTCATATGTTCACAATATGCAGTTCATATACATATATTTGCAGTTGACATATAATAATAAGTAATTCTCTAAGTATTTTTATTGGTTCACATTTAATAGTATGCGGTTCACATATGTGAACAAACAATAAAAATCCCACGAATTCAGTTCTAAGCCCACATTGTTAGAAGGGAGTCAGGCCATAACCAGTTTACATAGTTTACAGCACAGTTCACACATTCACCAAATATAGTTTACGTGCTGAAGGGAGTCGGTCCACAAATTCAGTTGAATTAGTTTACACAGCCCACAAAGACAGTTCATAAGGTCCAACATATTAGATTCATATCAACCTTATTGTATGTCTAACTGTAACTAATACATATCGATATCAATTCAATTCGAATAGTATTGGAAAGAAGTGATTAAACGATTGTGATGCATAAGTTTGTATGTCCATGAAGTAAACCAACTATGAAGAATGAAAAGTCTTTAGTTAGATCAAATATTTATATGAACTTTGTTCTCCTAGTTCATACATAGCAGGAACTCATAGCCATGATATTTTTTATTAAATGATGAATTTGTTACATATTTATGATCCATGAATATGTACAGTTCATATTGACTCTATTGCAGTTTGTATATATGATATGGTTGTTTACGCTTCAATAATGCATGGTTCATATTGTCAATTTTTCAAGTGAAAATCCCCAATGTTAAGTCCTTTCTTAGATCAAGGAATTATATGAATTTTGTCCTTCACTAATGATTTATTGTTTTATATTTTATAATGATTTGTCCTTTACTAATTAAGTTTGCACCCTTATTGTCGAATCATCGTTCACATAAGGGAAAAAAACAAACAGTTCAATTATTTTAAGTGTAACAGCTCACGTAGCCATGAATAGTAGTTCGCATATGCATAAAATCATTTAACTCATAATTATCAATTCACATAACCTTAACAAAAACTATAGGTGAGGGCTTTTTTAATTTTATTTTTTTAAGACAGGAACATGCTCACTCCCTATTCCTTCTTTAGAGTCTCCTCTATGAGAAATCTGATCAAACACAGCAGGCTTATTTCATTTTCTAATAGCTTCTACCAGTTCAGACTTCTCCCTAGTGCGGGTCTCTATCTGGGACTTCTGTGATCTGATCATAGAGTTCAGTGAGTCTATTTCTAATTCTAGTACTTTTTAGACTCATCCTCTCTGGACTCTAGATCAGACTTCAGGAGATCTCTCTCCTTCTTCACAGCTGTACACTCTCTATCTAGAACTTTGTATATTCTAGAAAAGTCAATGAGTTTTTTAGAGAGGTCTCTAATCATCTCTCTCATCCCAACATCAGACACATCAGGATTAGAGAAGTCAAATACCTCATCAACATCAAATTGTCTAGCCCTCAGACAGAGTTGAGCTTCCTCATTAGATTCGAAAGATTCAGTGTCATTCCAGCTCTTGACTGCCAACATTGCCTTCAGCCTTCCGCCCTTTGATTGTTTGTTGTTAACAGACTTTGTTGCCTTCTCCTTCTTAGGTTGGCTGTCAACAGGCTTAGATGTCCTCTTTTTCTGAAAACAGTCTGTTGTAAAGTGACCAGTCTTACCGTAATTATAGCAGACATCTCTGTTATCTCTTTTCTTGGCTATCTGTTTGGCATAACTGCGAATCCCCTTTTTTACAAAGGAATTTATCCTCCTGGTGATGAATGACACCATTTCTTCTTCGTCAAAATTCAGATCTATCATACTATCTTCATTATCATCAGTAGATATAACAGACACATTCTTGTCTGTCTTCCTAGTCACAGCCTTTAGTGCAATAGGCTTCATTGGTTCTTCTTGTATTTTTCTCTGCTTGTGCTCTGGTTCATATGTAAGTAAGTTATCGTAGAGCTCTTGAAGAGATATTGTAGAGAGATCCTTTGTTTCCCTTATTGTGTGGTCTTCGAATCCCAAGAATATGGCAATGATCTGATGAATTTAAGGTTAGAATCCTCAAGATCATAGACCTTTCCATACATTCTCAGGTGGTTGAGTAGGACATTAAAGCTCTCGAACATCTCAGTCAATTCTTCTCCTGATTTTGCCTCAAAAGTCTCATACTCCTACACAAGAATTGTTATCTTTTTCTTCTTCACTTCTTTTGTACCCTCGTTCTTAACAACCAATGAATCACAAATCTCCTTGGCTATTGAACAATATACAACATGTTCAAAAAGGTCTTCTTCAAGTGCTTGGTAGGGATAATTTTTTATCCTGTTGTCGATTCCCACCATCCTCTTGTCTTTCTCAGACCATTGATTCTTTGGCTTAGGGATCATTTTTGCTGGATCTTGTGGATCGAAACACAGTGGTTGATAAGAACCGTTGAGAATAGTCTCATACAGTTCATTATCAATAGCATCTAGAAATGCCCTCATTTGTACCTTCCAATTGCCAAATCTCTTGATGTTACACATCGAAAGACGTAAACTCGTGGAACCGTTAGCCATCATAACAAACAAATATAGAAATAATAACAAGGAAAATCAAGAACTCTAACAGAATCAAGAAATCTAATCAAATCAAGGATCCTTCACAAGGTGTTAATCTTATCCGAAGAACCTGCTCTGATACCAACTGAAAATGCTACAATGATTATACCAAAACAGCCTAGAAAAGGGGTGAATAGGCTAATTGATTAATACTCAATTCTGTTATAAAATTATGAACCAAAAGCTTCGGGAAAAAAAAAAGGAAAGTTATAGTTCTAACTGACAGTTCTTGATCTGATTTGTTGGTTGTTGGATGAATACAGAAATATAATCAGCACGAAAAGGAAAATGAACATCAGATATAACATGGAAAACCCTAGTTCAGGGAGGAAAACCTACGAAACAGCACAGCAAATCCACTATCACAAAACGGATTACAAAAGGTTTTCAAGTTCACCTTTCAACCTCTGAGTTTTCCTGGATCACTCAGCAAACCTTGTTACCACACAAGATCAAGATCACAACTGATCTACAAAAAGGTTTTTAGCTTCATCTCTCAACCACTGAGTCTTCTGGATCACTCAATAAATCGTATCAAGAAAGAATATAAGTATCTATAAAACTCACAAAACTTATGGAGAATGTAGAAATCTCCAACGATAAAATCCAATCAATCAAAGATGATGATGGATTTCAGAAAATCTCCAATTGTGGAAGTCACTTTGTCGCAGGGAGAACCGAAAGTGGATGGTTCTTGAATCCCGAAGCTTGCAGTTGAGATGAATTCGTAAAGAGAGTGTGTGTGCTGAAGAATGAATGAAATTCTGTATCTCAACTGAACCCTCCATCTACCTTTTATAGATCCTGGATATCTTGGAAAATAAGTCAGGTAGTATAGACATTTCAAAATATCAATTACTTCAACAGACTTCTAACCAAACCTTAATAAAGTCTGTTGAACCAGTCCATGTAGAGCCATAGTCTGGTGTAGTGTCGAAGTTTGTTAGCCTTCATCTGTTCTAATCTCACAAATCTGTTTGAACTCTTTTGATCCGACGCTGCAGTCTGTTGAATCTCTATAACCCAGAAGTCTGTTATTAAAAGCAATAGTCCTCTGATCTTCATTAAAGCACAGTTAAGCATATATATTTGGAACACTAAAACACAGTAGGCACATAACAGACTTCCCAGAATACAGACACATAGTAAACTTTCCAATCTTCATCTGAACTTTGCTCCCTGAGCAATGAAACTCTGATACCTTGAAGTCTTCTCAGCCAGTCTGATTTACTCGACACTTCCACAAAATCCTTTTTCCTCCAAAACTCTGACTCTCTCGAGCACTTCCTAGGATTATTAGATGTCTAATACTAAAGGTATAGAGTCTAATGACAGATAATATGTATAGAATATAAACAAGTATTTTGACACATCAAATCATAAATGGTAACAGACATAGTGATTAATTCATAAGTCTAATACACATCTTCAATCTCCCCATAAGTCTGATTCACCTCTTCACTCCATTTACATAATAGTTCACATAGTCATAAATAACAGTTCACACAGCAAAAAGTAACGGTTTACATAACATTATTTACAGTTCACATTCTCCATTTACATAATAATTCACATAGCTATAAATAACAGTTCACACAATAAAAAGTAACGGTTTATATAACATTATTTACAATTCACATCCTCCATTTACGTAACAGTTCACATAGTCATAAATAACAGTTCACATAGTCATAAATAATAGTTCACATAGTCATAAATAACAGTTCACATAGTCATAAATAATAATTCACACAGCAAAAAGTTAACGGTTTACATAACATTATTTACATTTCACATCCTCCATTTACAAATCAGTTCATGTAGCCATAAATAACAGTTCACATAGCAAAAAGTAACGATTTACATAACATTGTTTACAGTTCAGATCCTCCATTTACATAACCATTCATGTAGTCATAAATAACAATTCACACATCAAAAAGTAACGTTTTACATAACATTATTTACAGTTCATATCCTCCATTTACATAACAGTTCACGTGGCTATAAATAATAGTTCACACAACAAAAAGTAACGGTTTAAATAACATTATTTACAGTTCACATCCTCCATTTACATAACAGTTCACATAGCCATAAATAACAGTTCACACAGTAAAAGGTAACGATTTAGATAACATGATTTATAGTTCACATCTTCCGTTTACAAAACAATTCACATCCTCAAAAGACGTGTAACCTCCGTCACGCACTTAATCCTGATGTTGTGTATCAAATATACATACAATAATCACATCCCATTGTATGTACATCACATAGTAATATTTGTATTAGAATAACTAGTGCATATACACATTTATTTTATAAACATGTGTACAAACATATTAAATTGGTCAACATGGAATACAATTGATCAAAAGGGAAACATCCTTCCTCCTTTCCCCTTCTTATTACAGAAGAAACAAGAAGCAACAGAGAAGAGGGCTCAACGTGGACAATGATCGTGAACCGGTAGTCGTTGGTCGGGATGGCTTCAGCAAAGTCGAGGATGGCTGTTATATCGCAAAGGTTGTCGTCGTCGGACTTGATGAACAAATTCTGATCGATTCTGGTTGTTCCCAATGTCGGGAAAGGTCAAAGAGAGTGGAATGTGGTTAGATCGGGGTTAAGGTCAAGAGATTTGGGGTGATTCGAGAGAGGTTGTCGGGCGGTCGGAATCTTTCCCTTCCTCGGCGCCCCTTCCCTCAACAATCTCCTCCTCCACACCATCCTACTCCTCCTCTTCCTCATCCTCGAACTCCCCCTCCAAACCTTCCTTTCCTCTATCCCTTTCTCCAAACCTCACCCACTTCCTTCGCACCTAACCCCATCAACCCCTCCCTCACTCTCCTCCCAACCCTATTAAACTTCTCCTCTCAATACTCCCAACTCTGCGACGTCGTCTCCGATCCATTCAGATGATGAAATACGAGAAGTGTCATTTGGGTGTTGATGGATTCACCAATTCAGATGGTTTGATTTGACGATTTGATGACAAAGAATCTAATTGTGTGTGTATTTTTTGGGTTTCGAGGTGAGGTTTGAATTGGGGAGGATGGTTCAATGATTGATGGTGAGGGATTTGGTAGGGGTTGGGTTAGGTTAAGGGTGTGATTTGAGTTAGTTTAGGATAGTATGGTTATGTTAAAATGGGGATAGAATTGATATTTTAGAAGAATGGGTATCAATTTGTAAAGTAAATTTTGAATGGGTACCTAAAGGTGCCATAATTGTTTTTGGATACTAAATTGTAAGATGAAACTATGTTGGGTATCTTAAAATAATTATCTCTTAAATTTATTTTTTTTATTAGTATATTGTGATTTTTTATTATGGTGATGGATTTAATGTAAAAGGATGAAAGAGAATACAAAAGGAGATAGTGAAGGATAATGGGCTATTGTGATTATTTTGATATAAAATTCTTTTCAAATAAAAAAATAAAAATATTTATTACACGATTTATGAAACAACTCAAAATAATGTAAGAATTATGGAATAAAAAAACAAAAAAACATGATATTTTAACAACTGTTTCTGTATTTTATTTTTGAAAACATCCTTTATCTTTCCTAAAGATTTAATTATAGTGTAAAATATTGTGGAGAGGTTTGACTTTTGCCAACCAAGCTCAACTATTGCTTATTCTTCGAACACCTTGGTTGAACTTATGATTATGATTTAAGCCATAAAGGACAAGCAGTCAACTACTTCATTCGGATTTCCAATGGAAACATGAGCAGGCAAGCCCACCATTTTATCATTTGAAACCCTCTCATGAGAAGACCCGCAGCTCCTAAGTTCTCATACTCCGTATTTCGTTTAATAATCATCATTCAATGTCTTCTGCCAATGGGTATACTTGGTCATTGAAACTATCTACTGAGATGCCATGAGTGGTTGAAGCCATTTTCTGGAGAAATATTGGCTTCCTTCTGTTGTCTGGATTCTCAGTTCTGTGAAATGGGTTCAAGAGTTCATCTGCTTGTTTTAGTTTTCTGTATTCAGGTTTTGGTTACTGCAGCAGATACAAACAGTCAAGATTGTGAGTTTTTTCCCCCCTAGTTAATCTTCTTGCTCATGGTCATGAACTAGTGTATTCTGCTGGATTTTTCTGTGATTGGTGCTTCTTGGCTGTTCTTCTAATCCTGTAGCGACCATATAGTCGTCAGCTGCCAATATCCCCTATCGCTTCTTCTGGGTAGTGATTCAATTTGGATTTAGGATTTAGATTGGTTTGGTGGTAACTGTGTTGAGGGTTCTCATCAAACTTGGACTATAATCTTAGGGTTTCATGGTGGTTACAATGCCAACTGTTCGTGTCGTTTGATCAATTTTAGCTGTTGATTATCTATCTTTGTATTACTGCTGCTCATGGTGACATGAAGCAAAACCTAACATGTAATCTTTTATTCAAAGCCGTGGTCCTTTGAGGTCAAAATATAAAGAACATTCTTGTTGACTGATTTTGATCTGCTAAATTGTTCTGAATTTAGATGCCGCTCTAGTTTCTCTAACAAGTGGTTGGACAAATGCGCCATCTAGTTGGAGCGGATCAGATCCTTGTGGCAGCTGGGAAGGTGTCAGCTGTACTGGTCCCCATATTACCTCCATGTAAATGCTGGCATATGGCTATGAAGTCTAGATTTCATATTATCTTGTTCGTTTGAATGTCATTTAATACATGATGGTTCTTTTGCAATTGCAGAAGATGGTCGAGCTTGAATTTGACAGGTCAGCTGTCTTCAGATTTGGTGTCACTGACCGAGTTACAGACTCTGTAAGCTCCTCCTTTCTTTCCTTCTACTTCTTTTGACATGCTATGCTCCAATTTATGTAATGCATATCCAGAAGTCTTCATTCTCTTGCTGAAGAAGTCTAGATATGCAATCTTATAACGTTTAGGTGTGTATTTGCAGTTTCGACCGATATTTTCAACAAAATCTAGCTAATTCTTAATGAAAATCACTGAGCTCAACCAACAAAACTTTTGCTACTAGGTGATGCTATGTTAGAGCAAGTCCAACCTTGATGCTAAAATAAGTAGCTATTGTTGTAATGTGGCACCAAAAAATGCTTTTGGCATCAATCATACAACTTCCAATATTTGTTGCTATTTTACACCCAAAAGATTCCATTTTTAACAAAATTTCCCTCGATCTTACCTTTTCTTTATTTATCTAACACAATTTTGGTATCGATGCTATTTTCTATAAACTTCTCGTCAAATTTCTAACATGTCATAAACTTTTTAAAATTAATCCAACTATTTTTTCGTCTAATTGTTTATCCTAATATTTAACTAATTTTTTCAAGTATATTTTTATGTACTTTTTTTGTTAACTACTTAATCATATAATCTTCAAATTTTTTTAAAAATGAGAAAAACATTAAAAAGTTCATTATTATGATGTGACAAGGATAACTACGCTTAGATTTGATTCTAAATATAAAACTAGTTTTTGCTGAGTTCTACCAGTTTTAGTCTCATGATTAGAGCCCTCTTTTTGCAATCTGGTTCCAAATTATAAATATAACACCACATATATCTGGACTTGTTCTTACGAAATGTAACAATATTTTATTAGCATGTCCTGATGCATAATGGACGCCTTGTTTGCATTATGGAAAAAACCTTTTATTTGTCGGGATTGATAATACTTGGCAAATTTTGCCCTTTCATCATACTTAGTCTTGGAAGGATAAAAAAGTTCCTAGTATATATCCCTCTTTTTTTTGGGTTGCCACAAATCCTTGAGCATTTCCTAAGTAGGTGATTTGAAATCTCTAAAACCCCATTCACCAATTGTTTTCTTCTGTGACCCTATGCTGCAAAGATATTATTTGTCAAACATAAATCTAGCCCATCAGGACACGTTAGTTTTCAAGCTCTAGTGGAACAGGATTCTTCTTATCCTATTCTGATTCTCTTGTTGATAACAAGTGAAGTGTACTACTCATTGCTCTTGCAATCTGACCTCTCAAAAATAGAGTGCTTGGCTTGTCGTAAGTCATGACAGAAAAGTACACACAGTGAAGGATCCTTTATCGTCAAACATTTCTACTACGAATCTCATCCACTCAGCGATAGCTGACTAGCTGAACAGTGCCCATTACATTGTTAATTTCCTGCTTCAGCTTGGTTTCACAATGAACACACGCCCCTTCGTCTCGATGTAATTGTTCTCTCTCCTTCTTGTTCCCGGACCCTCTAATGTGGATTTTCAAGCCAAAGACATTTTTTTTACGTTTGCTTGTTCATGTTCACAGAAAACGAAACTGTTGCTTTTGCTTGTTCCCTATCCATTCAACTGTTGTTACTCATGATTACTTTATATAGGGATTTATCCTACAACTCGGGGCTCAAAGGTTCTATTCCTACAGACATTGGGGCATTGACACAACTTACAACTCTGTAAGTGAATTCCAGTTCTTCTTGAGTCACAACTTTGCATTGTTCGAACCTAATAGCTCGATTTTGTTGGTTTGTAGAATCCTTGCAGGTTCTGGATTCTCTGGTAACATTCCGGATTCAATTGGATCCCTTCAACAGCTCGTTGTGCTGTAAGTAGCTTGGCAACCCCTGCATCCCTCTCGCATTTCCTCTAACATGGCATGACAAGATTGTTTCAAAGCATCATTTATAAAAATATTGTAAAACAAGAATGGTTTTAGTGGTGTCGTGTCCTAATCATGTTGATCTATGATTGCTTTTCAGTGCTCTGAATTCGAATGGTTTCAGTGGAACAATGCCTTCTTCAATTGGTAACCTGACGAATCTGTATTGGCTGGACGTGTCTGACAATGAGATTGCCGGAAGTATTCCTGTATCAAATGGAACTGTGCATGGACTCGATTTGCTAGTTAATGCGAAGCACTTGTATGGTCAATTTTATTTTTTTCAAGACTTTGAATTGATTTACGTTTGGATTTGGTTTGGTTTTGTTTCTTTTTCATGTATACTTGCTCAATGCCATTCTTTTTCTTGGTTCAGCCACTTCGGGCAGAATAAACTATCTGGCACAATCCCTGCTGGTGTTTTTAGCTCCCGCATGACACTCATCCATGCGTAAGTTCAAAAGATTTTTCCTCCCTGATAGGATCTCCCTTCGCTTTTTCCTTCCTGTTTTTTCCCCTTTTGGCAGACATATTATCAATTATTGGGTTTATCTGCAACAGAAAATGAATTCGCTTTGCTAAGGCTGCACAACGATTTTGGACCCAAAATCTTTCCAAGTGAAAATGACTGTCCTTTTATGTAATCACATAGTAAGGGGTGTCAATGATGACTACTGCCTTTCTTCATGGTTTAGTTTCCTAATAAGAAAGGCCTCCAATTTCTTCCTTGTTGCACGCTTGGCTCTACGGGATTATGAAGTTTAGTACTCTCGATGCGCCAAATTAGGGAAGCGCACAACCTTTTTATGGACAGCTAACTAATGAGATGCTGAGGTGATGTCTGTTTTGATACTTCTGCCAGGTTGTTTGACAACAATCAGTTAACTGGCAGTATCCCCTCTACATTAGGACTTGTTCAGACTTTGGAGGCAGTGTGAGTATCTCTTGCCGCGCTTCTGATTGCTGCTCGAGAACTGTTCTTCTTTCCTGTAATAGCCTTATCTTAGATGATTTTGTGGATATTTTTTCTTTTGTTTCAGACGTTTCGACAGGAACTTACTGGATGGGACTGTCCCCTCAAACATCAACAATCTTACAAACTTGAATGAGTTGTAAGCATATTACAGGACATGCTCATGCCTTGTTGACTTAACTATGGAATTGTGTTATGCTTATGAGTTATG
>JAOVYX010016738.1:0-23860 GCA_035668315.1 Drosera spatulata
CCCCATTCCTAGGATAGTAACTATTTTAAGTTTGTTTAGTTGGACATTCGCCATTCCCTGTGGGATCGACCCCTGCTTCCTTATCTACACTAGTAACTTTCGCGGGGTAAAAACAAATTTTGCACGTTTTACGACGAACGTGGAAGCAGCCATATTTAAAACGTTGACCGGTTTCGTCTCAATATGCCTATATACGAAAGTGCAAAACGGACATGTGATTGTCGTTTTGTCTTGATCTTCAAGTGCTATCATAATTTTATTATAACCAGAATATCCATCCAAAAAGTAATAATGTGATCTAGCAGATAGTCTTTCGAGTATTTGATCCATGAAAGGTAATGGAAAATGAGCTTTTCGTGTGGCTGAATTTAATTTGCAACAGTCCATGCACACATGTCATCTATTATGGATTCTAGCGGGCGATAATGTTGTCATTATCCTTTTCCACAACAGTCAAACCCATTTTCTTGGTACAACATGGATAGGACTGACCCAATGAGAGTCAGTAACTGATATATGACACCAGGATCAAGACGCTTTAAGATTTCATTCTTGACGACTTCCATCATTGAAGGGTTTAAGCGTCGTTGTGGTTCCCATGATGGTTTGGAACCGTCCTCAAGTAAAATGTGATGCATACACATAGAGGGACTAATTCTTTTAATATAAGCTATTGTCCAACCAATTACAATTTATACTTTTTCAGAATACTAACTAGAACTTCTTCTTGCTCTATAGATAATTTGCTCAAAATAACTATCGGGAGATTTTCTCCATCACCCAAATAGGCATACTTCAAATGAGCTTGTAATTTCTTCTATTCCAATTTTGGAGAACTTTGAACAAATGGAAGAATTTTCTCATGATTAATTGGTAGTTCTATCATGCTCACATTCTTCTTATTCAACTTTGCTCACATTCTTCTTATTCAACTTTTGTTCAATTATAGACAAATCGTCATTAAATAATTCCTCATATCAGATAGTCAATATCCACATCCATCATCAATATAGCTTCCATGAACTTTTCTTCGTTTAATTCAAAAAGATCATCTTCTAGTGATGAAATAAATTGATTGTACAAATTGAGTATACATCATCACGTGGATGTTTCATTGCGTCGTAAATGTTGAACCTTATGATCTCTCCATCAAATTCCATAGACAAGGTTCCATCATTTACGTCGATTTTTGTTTTTGTTGTCCTTAAAAATAGTCTACCTAATAGAATGGGCATATGACTTGTTTCATTAATATGACAATTATCATTTTTGTTAACATAAAAATTGACAGGGAAGACTAGATCTTTTACCTTCACCAAAACATCCTCCAGTACACTGATACGTGCTGTCGTAGACACGTCAAATTAGAATTTATATGCACTCACTTACACTCTAAAAATATTTAAAATGATGTAGTAGTAGAAGTAAGGGTCGAATCCACAGGGACGGTCACGATATTATTTATTCTTCTTTTTTAGTCACTATAAAAAACTATTATAAATATGAAAACTAAGATTTTGGGGATTTTGTTTTTGATTGAAGAAACTAATTACATGACTGAATAAAAACTAAAATAAACTAAAGTTATGTAAGAAATGGATTGAGGTGTTTTCTTCTATGATAAAAAGATAGGAAGGTCGACTAATTATGTTCTACCTTTTTAGGATCAATCAGGGCTTTGGATCTTAGCAATTTGTCATCGCATCTTCATAATTCAGCGTTGTATTGTCCTCCTGTCTCTATATATCTTCAGTTTACAACAATGATGATGAATGTTGATATGATGTGTGTGATGATGATTGATGTCAGGAGTGAGTAAACGCTTAGTAGGGACACATTAATGAAATTATAGTTAATACGGATCATGAGATAAATCAGATCATCAAAACCAGATTCGAATATGATGATTGATTCATGAAATCTAATCATAATTATTTATATGTTATTGAATCTAATATACTAATCATCTACTGAGTACATAACCTAGCTATTAATCACGCTAAATGCTTAAATTGGGAGGGAATAACAATTCATGATTTAAGATCTTTGTCATGACATTATGATTGATTGCATGAGAACATGATAGTTCAACCTCATTGCTATTGCTGTTCATGTTTGGTACATTCTCATACTTGGATTCAATTTTTTTTACTTTTAGCATATACGAGCTCATCGGTATGTTAGGTATAGATAAATTATGTTAATTATTCAAGCTCATGGTAATTAATAATTATGCGAATCTGATGCTTTATGTCCAAAGGTGTCACAACCAAACCTATCTAAATAATGAAATCTAACTGATATCCATCTATGATTGATTTTAAAAAGGTAGAACGTAGTTAATCGACTTTCCTACATTTTTATCACATAAGAAAACACCAAAGTGTACTTTCTCCATAACTTTAGATTGCACTATTTTAAATTCAGAAATTTAATAAATTAAATTAGTTATAAACATACCCCTCCTACCACCCGTACCCCTCATTTACAGTCCCTGTGGGTTCGATTCTTACTTCCACTACTATATTTTGATTAGAATACGTGTAGATTTTGAGTAAGCGTATACATATTCTAATTTGACCGTCTTGTGACGGACGCGTTAGTGAATTTGTGTTCTCCATTTTTTGGCCATTTCGGAAACTTTGAAGGAGCCATGTTTTCTCAACAAAATAAACTATTAGTAACTTTTTTGCATGAAAATACAAGAAGAAAATAGGCCTTTGCTTCCCAATGACTAAAAGTCAAGGAAGTTAGTCTCTGATACCAATTGCAATTCAGAAAATACAACGATATAACCAATAAGAAGGGGGGGGGGGGGGGGTTCAATAAGCTAAAAAAATTTGTTCTGTCAATAGTATGCAGTCAAGTTGAGCTAGTATGTAGACTGTTATATTGCGTATTAGCTAAATTGGTCTACAGATATGATTTGTACCTTTGATTCATCTCTTTGTGAACAAGTAATAATTCTAACATTGATAGGAATGTGCAATCCCTCCAGTTGTATAGAAATTGATGAACAAAACGTAAAAGTATTAACTATGATGTAGTTAGTGTGCTTTGGCTGAAAATGAGTTAGGAATCTGCAGTCTAGGTGAGATGCTGGAGAGCATACGACCACATATGGACAGCATTGTGGGCCACAAGATATAGACTACTATAGAGAATTTCAGCGAGGCAGCTAAGACATGCATGGACAACAAAAGACCTGCAAATACTTCAGGATCTGGGATCAATTTTGCAGACAAGAACCAACATAGCAATGCATGATGGATTGCATCAGATCTGGATGCATACAAAGTTGTAGCAGTGATTGGGTGCAAACAAGGTCTCAACAGTACTGAGTACAGACTAAGATGCAGCAGACTGGAGTACAGCAGAGATGGTTACTAAGGTTGGGACAGAAGTCTGAGGATTGGTCAAATCGAAGATTTGAGGTATATAGTGACAATACGAGGATTAGTGAAGGAGTCATTTGTGACAAGCTGTCAACATCAGATCTGATATAATCACGGGTTCAATCCCTCGGCCTATAAAGGGGTTCAAAGAGCTCAAGGAACAGTGCTATTGGAGGAATAATCTAACGTAAAAGTGTGCAAAACAAATCTGAATTCAAATTGTTCAAGTGAGCTGAATTGAAGAAGCAGGAAGAAAGGAGTTCACTAGTCTGCATTGAAGAACAGAAGCTACAGCAGAGTCAAGCAAAGAATATGTGCAAAGGGTCTAGGTTCTTCATTTTTGACAAGTTAGCTAACTTGTAAAGGGGTTGTCTTGTAAGCCAAAAACAAGAAGATAGTGAACTCACCTCTTGGATAGATTACATTGGTCACCAAGGGAAGACTGGACTAAGCTCTCGTTTATCAGTTGATAACAAGTGTCTGAACTAAATAAAAATCCTGTGTTCTTTACTTGTTTTTCACCACTTTGTATTTTTAGAACTGTTAGAAATCAATTGCAATAGCAAACAGAGATAAATTCTCAAAGTACAAGTCTATACTGCAGACACCCTTGGTAGTATGCAAAGATCATCAGTGTATTCAAATCGAATATTCTGTCGTATTACACTGAAAAGTGTAAAACAACCTATTCATCCCCCCTCTAGGTTGTACCTGTGGAACTTGCAATTAATATTAGAGCCTGACTTTCCAGACCTCACAGTTTTAGAAAGAAAAGGTCATTTCTTTTTATTTATTTATGTAAAGAAGTTACTAACAGCTTATTTTGTGAAGAAAACATGGCTCCTCAGAAGCTACCCAAATGCCCCAACAGTGGAGAGCCACCAACATGCTTATTTGACGAATTCAATTACTTGAAGCTGAGAATGCTTGCACATATGGATTCAATTGATGAAAGAATTCATTATGTAATCACAGATGGGCCATACATTCCAAAGATGCCAGATCCAGTTGATGCATCTAGGAAAGCAGACAAACCCAAGGCTCTCTAGACAAAAGAGGACTGGGATTTGGTGCTGGTCGACAGAAGAGGAAGAAACCAAATATTCAAAGCTCTTGATGATGATATGTTTGAAATAGTGGTTCATACAACCATTGTAAAGGAAGCATGGGACGCTCTACTGCTCAGGAATAAAGGAACAAATGAAATCAGGAAGAACAAGAACGATGTCCTGATGCATCAGTATGATTGGGTCCAAATGAGATCTGATGAAAACTTGACCAGTTTCTATGAGAGGTTCATTGTACTCATCAACAATCTCAAAACTTTAGGGAAGAGTTTTGATAACAAGGAAGTCAACCTGAAGTTCATGAGATCACTTGGTGAGATCTGGGGAACAAAGACCACAGCAATAAGGGAATCCAGGGTTCTTGCCAAGATGTCCTTAGCACAACTGTATGGTGTGCTGCATACATACAACCTGAAAGTAGAGCAGAAGAGACAGATTGATAAGGGTAGGAAGAAAACTTCAGCCTTCAAAGCTCAAGAAAAGATTGTGAGATCCATGACTGTAATACCCCAAGAAAATGCTTAAATGGTTTGATAGTACTACCTATACCAACAAGGTGCACCTTCCTTTTCGGTAGCCCATCACTTTAGAACTCCGTAGTTAAGCGTGCTTAACGCGGAGCAATGCTGGGATGGGTGACCTCCTGAAAAGTTTTCCCAGGGTGTGCGCAAGTGAAGCCAAAGCGCATTGAAAGGACTAGTGTTGCTCTGTGGGGCCAGTTGTCAACCTGGAGAGCGATTCTTGGTGAGGGCCCGGTAGCAAGGATTTGGCCGGGGCGTTACAATGACAGAAGAGGAAACCAGTGACACCTTGTCTGCAAGTGAACAGACAATATCAGAAGAACTTGAACTAATGGGAAAGATGATCAGAAAGCTGTTCAAGAAGAAAAATCTCAAGAAGAACTTCTCAAACAAGGTCAAAGAAGCAGAGAAAGAGGTCTGCTACAACTGTGGAAACCCAGGGCACTTTGCTGCACACTTCAAACGACCTCTAGAGGAATCGTTCGCACAATGGAACAAAAAGGAATACAGCAAAGGAAACTCTGGAAGGAAAGAAAAGGGCAAGGCCTATGCTACTAAAACATGGAGTGAGACAGACTCAGACGATGAAGAAATAATCTCTAATGCCCAGCTCTGTCTCATGGCAAAGAATGAAGAAAAAAAACAGGTATTTGATCCTTCTAACTCAGATGCCTCTTTGGAAGAATTAAAAGAGGCTCTTCAAGAAACCTCTTAAAGCTTTATTTCCCTCTCAAAGGAACATAAAGAGAATATCGAGCTGATTGTAAATCTCAGAGAGAATTACAATCTAGCATATGAAGAGATTGACTGTATAACAAGTGACCTAGCAGTGGCTGAAAATGAGCTAAAGAAATCAGATGAGAAGGTAAAACTTCTCAATGCAGTAGTGGAAACACTCACAAAAAGAAATGCTGAGTTATAAGCTCAAGTAGATGCATGGAATGGAAAGACCATGAACTTGCAAAACATGCTAAACTTGGGTCAATCCTCCCATGATTTGTCAGGATTAGGGTATAAGGACTGGTTGAATGATCTTTCACACTCAAGAGTGATTACAACCAATCAAAAAGAGGCAAAGCAGACCTCTGCAAAAGTCTTGTAGAAGGGAAGAACCTTTCCCCAACAAAAAGAGCAGAAGAGTAAGGCCTCTACTGCTCAAACCCAAAGGGTTAAACCCTTGAGTAAAGTATCAGCTCAAACTCGTGTAAAACACCACAAGGTGCAGATTGTCCAGAATCATAAGATTGTAACCAACAGGAGGTCATACAGATCTCAATATGCACCAAATTACTCAGTATGGAACAATACTTTCAATATTGCATGGAGAAAACCACATTTGAAACCCATCTGCATATGCAAAATGCAACAGATGAGGTGGAGAAACACTTGTAGACCACCTAGAGTAATAAGACCAAAGGTCTACTGCTATACATGTGGCAAATCTGGCCATAAATCATTCCAAAGTTGGACCTCACACAAGAAAACTATTCAAGTGTAGGTGCCCAAAACTAACAAATAAGGACCCATATTTGTGGATACCATGTATAAGCTTTCAATTCTTTACTGCAGGAATAATAGGATGGAACATGGTACCTGGACAGTGGATATTCTGGACATATGACTAGGAACAAAACATCTTAAAAGATTACAGAAAAGAAGAAGGACCCCTAGTCATCTTTGGAGGAGGCAAGGCAAGTAAAACTAAAGGTTATGGAACCCTTGGTGCAAGTTCCTTAATCGTTTGAGATGTAGCTTATGCTAATGGTTTAGAACATAACCTACTTTCCATTAGAACATAACACTTGTAGACCACCTATAGTAATAAGACCAAAGGTCTACTGCTATACATGTGGCAAATCTGGCCATAAATCATTCCAAAGTTGGACCTCACACAAGAAAACTATTCAAGTGTAGGTGCCCAAAACTAACAAATAAGGACCCTTATTTGTGGATACCATGTATAAGCTTTCAATTCATTACTGCAGGAATAACAGGATGGAACATGGTACCTGGACAGTGGATGTTCTGGACATATGACTGGGAACAAAACAGCTTAAAAGATTACAGAAAAGAAGAAGGACTCCAAGTCATCTTTGGAGGAGTCAAGGCAGGTAAAACTAAAGGTTATGGAACCCTTGGTACAAGTTCCTTAATCGTTTGAGATGTAGGTTATGCTAATAGTTTAAAACATAACCTACTTTCCATTAGAACAGAACACTTGTAGACCACCTAGAGTAATAAGACCAAAGGTCTACTGCTATACATGTGGCAAATCTGGCCATAAATCATTCCAAAGTTGGACCTCACACAAGAAAACTATTCAAGTGTAGGTGCCCAAAACTAACAAATAACGACCCATATTTGTGGATACCATGTATAAGCTTTCAATTCTTTACTGCAGGAATAACAGGATGGAACATGGTACCTGGACAGTGGATGTTCAGGACATATGACTGGGAACAAAACATCTTAAAAGATTACAGAAAAGAAGAAGGACCCCTAGTCATCTTTGGAGGAGGCAAGGCAGGTAAAACTATAGGTTATGGAACCCTTGGTACAAGTTCCTTAATCGTTTGAGATGTAGCTTATGCTAATGGTTTAGAACATAACCTACTTTCCATTAGAACATAACACTTGTAGACCACCTATAGTAATAAGACCAAAGGTCTACTGCTATACATGTGGCAAATCTGGCCATAAATCATTCCAAAGTTGGACCTCACACAAGAAAACTATTCAAGTGTAGGTGCCCAAAACTAACAAATAACGACCCATATTTGTGGATACCATGTATAAGCTTTCAATTCTTTACTGCAGGAATAACAGGATGGAACATGGTACCTGGACAGTGGATGTTCAGGACATATGACTGGGAACAAAACATCTTAAAAGATTACAGAAAAGAAGAAGGACCCCTAGTCATCTTTGGAGGAGGCAAGGCAGGTAAAACTATAGGTTATGGAACCCTTGGTACAGGTTCCTTAATCTTTTGAGATGTAGCTTATGCTAATGGTTTAGAACATAACGTACTTTCCATTAGCCAATTATGTGACAAAAATTATGATGTCTCTTTCACTCATGATTCATGTCAAGTGAGAGACAGAATCACCAAAGAAGACAAGCTAATAGGAACTAGAAAAGGAAATATCTATGTAGTAGACTTCAATTCATCTCAGTCAGCACAGATTGCACGCTTTTATAGAAAAGATGCTGAAGATACAAACTGACAATGGCATAAGAGATTAGCTGACTTGAATTTCGAAACCATAGCTAATTTGTCCACAGAAAACCTGGTGAGAGGACTTCCTCAAATCAAGTTCGAAAAGGACAAGTTATGCATACCATACCAAGAGGGAAAGCATAACAGAGCAAGTTTAAAACCTCTAAATTCATCAGAATCAGTTAGAATAGTAGAACTTATGCACATGGATCTTTTTGGTCCAGTAGAAGTAGAAAGTTTAAATAGAAAGAAGTATACCCTAGTTATTGTAGATGACTATTCAAGATATGCATGGGTAATGTTCTTACACAAAAAGAGTGAAACTTGCAATCTGCTAACTAGATTTCTAAGGCAAGTTCAAAACGAGAAGGGTACTGAAATAATCACAATTAGAAGTGATCATGGCACTGAATTTATCAAACAGGAGTAGATGTTTACTATAATGATCATGGCATCAAACATAACTTTTCAGCACCTAGAACATCTCAATAAAATGGTGTAGCAGAAAGGAAAAATAGGACACTTATAGAAGCTGCTAGAACAATGCTTGTTGATGCTAATTTACCAAAAAGCTTCTGGGCAAAAACAATAAACACTGCATGTTATGTCCAAAATAGGTGTCTCATACATAAGCTGCACAAGAAGGTCCCCTATGAACTATGGAAAGGAAAGACACCAAGTGTCAAATACTTTCATGCTTTTGGATGCAAATGTTATATACATAACAATGATAAATATCATCCAGGAAAATTTGACCCTAAGACAGACAAGGGAACATTTCTAGGGTACTCCATAACTAGTAAAGCATTTAGAATATATATAACAAGAAAACACAAACAGTTGAGGAGTCGGTTTATGTGTTATTTGATGAATCTGAAATATCCATGGGTAATGCTAATGTCTTTGATGAGGAATGTCCATGTATAGACGACGAACACGATCCAGGCAAGGGATCTGAAGCTGCACAAAAGGATGAGCAGTCTTCACACATTGAAGAGAACAAAAATGCAACAGGGCCAGAGCAGCTGACAATACAAAAACAACTGTAACACACAACCATTGATCAAGATAAAAGGAGATGGATCAAGGCACATACACAGGATGATGTCATCCTTGGAGACAAGGATGCACCTGTGCAGACCAAAAGAGCAACAACCAGAGAGTGCCGTTTGCATGCTTCATATCAGAAATGGAGCCAAAGACAACAAATGAAGCTCTAAGTGATCCAAACTGGATGATGCCATGCAAGAAGAATTAAATGAGTTTCAAAGAAACGAAGTATGGTATCTAGTGCCAAGATCCAAGAATTATCCAGTTATCGACAACAAGTGGGTGTTCGAAAATAAAACTGATGAAAATGGAACAGTCATCAGAAACAAAGCCAGGCTAGTGGCTAAAGATTACTCACAAGAAGAAGTAATTGATTTTGATGAAACCTTTGCTCCCGTTGCAAGACTGGAAGCAATAAGAATGTTCCTTACCTGTGCTACATATCAAGGATTCATAGTCTATCAGATGGATGTGAAGAGTGCCTTTCTCCATGGAAAGCTACAAGATGAGGTATATGTTGAACAGCCTCTTGGTTTTTAAGACTTTGAACATCCACATCATGTCTAAAGGTTAGAGAAGGCATTATATGGTTTAAAACAAGCTCCAAGGGCATGGTATGAAACTCTCTCAACTTTTCTATGTGAGAATAATTTCCAGAGAGAAAAGGTAGATACCACCCTATTTCTTAGTGTAAATTTATGTTGATGACATTATATTTAGCAGCACTAACAACAAACTGTGTGAAAAATTTACTGCATTAATGAAATCTAAATTTCAAATGAGTTTAATGGGAGAATTAAAATATTTTCTAGGACTTCAGGTACAGCAATTAGAAAAAGGGATATTTATAAATCAAGTCAAGTACCTGAAGAACCCAGTCAAGTAATATGGATTAGAAAATGCAAGTCATATGAAAACGCCTATGAGTGCAACTATAAAAATTGACAAGGATGAGAGTGGAAAATAAATAAGTCAAACAATGTATAGAGGAATAATAGACTCACTCTTATACGTAACTACAAGCAGACCAGACATACAGTACTCAGTCTGTGTATGTGCAAGGTATCAATCTGATTCCAAAGAATCCATTACACTGTAGTAAAGAGAATTATGAGATATCTCAATGGAACTCCAAATCTGGGTGTATGTTATCCTAGAGAATCAGATTTTGTACTAATAAGCTATACAGATGAAGACTTTGCTGGGTGTAGAGTTCACAGGAAAAGCACAAGTGGTTCATGTCAATTTCTTGGTGCAAAATTGATTTCATGGTTCAGCAAGAAGCAAACCACAGTGTCAACCTCTACTGTAGAAGCAGAATACACAGCTGCTGGAAGTTGTGCTGCACAAATACTATGGATGAGGTCATAACTTATAAACTACGGTATAGTATTTTCTAAAACTCTAATATTTTGTGACAACACGTCTACAATGGCAATTTAAAAAAAAACCAGTTTTTCATGCTAGGACCAAACACATTGATGTCAGATAACATTTTATCATAGATCATGTGCAAAAAGGTCACATTAAATCGGAATATATTCCAATAGAAAAACAAATTGCAGACATTTTTATGAAGCCTCTTGATGAGAGCAAATTTATTCAATTCCGAGGTGAATTAGGTATGATTGATCGAAATCTGTAAACTGGCCAAAATGCCCTACTACTCTACTGCACATATGAAATGCAGACCAGCATTATTCTTACTCTTCTGTAGTTCTATTTTTAGAAAGAAATAACGTTTCAAAACTGATTCCATAAGATACCGTAACTGTCAAAATCAGTGATTGAATCTGCGCAATGGCTAGTTTTTTTCTAATGACAACGGTAACTTTTCAAAGAGTATAAATATGAAATACTTTTCAACTCAAAACTATTTTTAATCTCTCTCTCTCTCTCTCTCATTCTAAGCATTCTAATACTCTCTTTCTCTCTTTCTTGTGCTCTACTGCAAACCCTAGTTTGCGAATTCTCAGAACTCACTTTCACAAACTTGAAAATTTCTTTCAATTTCACTAAAAAATGGCCAACACTCCCTCCAAAAGTGACAAAGGCCAAGAGCAACGCAGTCCAACAAGAAGAACCCTACTACAAACCCTAGTTTTTTTAACTTTCACAATTCACTTTCACAAACTCAAAAATTCATTCAATCTCCCGAAAAATGGTCAACACCCGATCCAACACTCCTCTTAAGAGCGACAAATCTCAAGAGCAACGAAGCCCAACAAAACGGGTTGAGTTGCAGACGGGAGTAGTTGTTGATTTTGAAACCTTGAAAAATGAATCAGACGAAGTTAAGGAGATCTCTGAACTAATACAGGATGCCGGATTGAAGCACTTCTGTGAGAAAACCAGCATAATATATGATGAAGAGGTACTTGACTTCATAAAAAAGGCAACGGTTAGAGAGGACTTTCAATATATCACTTACACATCTACCAGACGAATTGGGATCAACATCGCTCCCAATGATTTCGAACAGCTCTTCAAAGTTTCAAATGAAGGACCTAGAGATATCCCAATCTTTGTGGTAAATGATGGGAGGCATGCCATGTTAAGTGAAGACAGGCAGAAGGAAGGAATAAGAACAATGAAGAAATATCTATCAAAAGCGCATAGGCTGCTTGCAGATGTGGTGAAGAAGGTGATCATGTCCAGGAAATTCTCCAAGGATCAGATCAGGTCCGACTAGCAAGAAATAATGCGTGCAATCCTTGTTACCAAGCACAAACTCAATTGGGCCCAGCTGCTAATGTATCAACTGGCCAAAGCGATAGAGGCCAGACAACCTCTGTTTGGAAGGGTTATAAGCATAATCCTAAAAGAAAAGCTCAAGCTCTCTGATAAGAAGGGAAGACCATGGACTGTGGCTAAGCAGATTGACGTCCGGAAGATTGGGAAGCAGCCAATAAGCTTCTCAAAGAAAACAGCAGTAGTGCAGAATACAGTAAAGGCTGCAGACCAGCCTAACAAGAAGGAGCCTGAAAAGGCCAAACGGAAGATGATAAAGAAGGCTCCAGAAGCCAAACCAAAGCAGACAACGGTGACAAGGAGAAAGCTTATCATGCAGACCTCTGAAGAGGAAATATTATCGGAGCTTCCTGTTGCACTGCCTGCAGAAATGGAGGAAGAAGCACAGTCTGCACCAACAGAAATGCAGACTGGAATCAATTCTCAAGGACCAAGAACCTTGGCAGAAATTGAGGGATCATCCTCAAGAAGCATACCACCAAAGGAGCCAAAAATGGCTATACTCCAAGATGCAAACATCGCTTTGGAGTATCTGACGGCTGGTGCTGATGAAAACCTTCAGAAGCTTATCCTGGAAGCTCAGAGAAGTTTATCCTGATGAAACTCAGAGGAATATAGACTGAGCAACCACTGAGTACATCTAATGCAGCCTCATTGACAATAAGGACTACTACAATAGAGTCATTTACAACAGCAATCATTCATGTCCCTACTGCACGAATGGAATTAGCTGTAGTTGAAGCTGAACAGCCCTCAACTACAACAGAAGCATGGGCCACAACAACAACCGCAACAGCACAATCTCCAGAAAAGACATAAATTCTGAAGGCACTACAGACTGTCCAAGCCATTCAAGAGAAGGATCTGGAACACAGGGCCAAGACTGATGAAATGCTTGACAAACCCCAAAAGGAAGCTGTAACGCCCCGCCCAAATCCTTGCAACCGAGTCATCACCAAGAACCGCTCGTCAGGCTGACAACTAGCCCCATAGACCAACACTAGTCCTTTCAGGAGGTCACCCATCCCAGCATTGCTCCGCGTTAAGCAAGCTTAACTGCGGAGTTCTAAAGTGATGGGCTACCGAAAAGGAAGGTGCACCTTGTTGGTATAGGTAGTAATATCAAACCATTTAAGCATTTCTTTGGGGTAATACATACACGACCACTTAAAGAACGCAACGCCCTCGTTGCGACTTCAAGCACGATACACAGCCCCAGAACCTTCCCCCGCTAGGCGGCTGACCTGGACCTCTTGTCCACATGTCCAGCACGTGATCGCAGGGTTGCTCTGATACCATACTGTAACGTCCCTACTTTGGGGTATTAATATCAAACCATTTAAGCATTTCTTTGGGGTATTACATACACCCCCACTTAAAGAACGCAACACCCTTGTTGCGACTTCAAGCACGATACACAGCCCCAGAACCTTCCCCCGCTAGGTGGCTGACCTGGACCTCTTGTCCACATGTCCAGCGCGTGATCGCAGGGTTGCTCTGATACCATACTGTAACGCCCCTACCGGGTCGTCACCAAGAATCGCTCGCCAGGCTGACAACTGGCCCCATAGACCAACACTAGTCCTTTCAGTGCGCTTTGGCCTTACTCGCGCACACCCTGAGAAACTTCCCAGGAGGTCACCCATCCCAGCATTGCTCCGCGTTAAGCACGCTTAACTGCGGAGTTCTAAAGTGATGGGCTACCGGAAAGAAAGGTGCACCTTGTTGGTATAGGTAGTAATATCAAACCATTTAAGCATTTCTTTGGGGTATTACAGAAGCAACGATCCAACTGTTCATCAAGGAGCACAAACTTTCAATCAAAAGGAAGTCCAAGGCTACAAGGCCAAAGCTCATTCCCTCAGCAGAGTCTACAGCAGTAGAATCAGTAGAACAAGAGGAAACATCAACAGAGGAACCTGCAGTAGAAAAGGCAGAGGATAGTGAGGCATCAATAGAGGTAGCTACTGCGACCAAACCAACAGCAGAGGGATCACCAACAAAAGAGTCAGCATCACCAATCAGAGATGCAGCAGAGGTTACCACAGAAGACACACCTGTAGAGTATGAGCAGACCACTAAGCAAGCGGGATTCACTTAAGTTACAACACTTGATCTCGCTCCCACACAGGCAGAGGAAGTAATTATAGTAGAGGATGAATCACTAGAAAGAACCTCAATGATAAGAGAGGAGCAGACTTCAACAGAAAGCACTTTCAAAGGTATCACTCTTGAAGAAATCAATAAGCACTTGATGAGTAGCACCCCCTCTAGTCAAGAAAAAATGCACGATCAAGGTGTATCTCCTCTAAATCTTGTATTTTCACCCCCTCTTCATTCGGATTGGTACAGACTAGGGCAGATCCACCCTCAGTGGGATTCCCTCAAGGCCTACTCTACAGTGGCACATCTGATATCCAAATGACACCCCAAACTGCAGCTAGAAGTCTGAGGCAAGCCCTTGTAGACGTCAGATTGACGCCAATCCATGAAAGGCCGTCCTCTACTGCACGAACAATGGCTAAAACTGAAATCCCTGTACATCAACAGTCATCTCCACCAGAGACTACAATGGATGCATTCAATGACCTTCTTAATAGACTTGAACCAGTTGCAGATAAGCTAGAAGCTGAGAAAACTACTAGAACCAAATGTTTTTTAGACTGCCACGATTCTCTTTCCAACATGGCTGAAGGGTTTCTCCAATAAAGCTAGAGGGACAATGCCCTAAATCTCCAGTAGTACAGGCTCAGTGCTTCCAACCTGAACAAACTAATGGGCCAACGCTCAGCTGATCTTCGTAAACTGCAAACTTCTCTGAAGACCACTAAACGACAGCTCAAATAACACATCCTCAACAATGAGAGAAGGCTCAGTTTGCTAGAAAATAAGCTTCAGCTTGAAAATGTCAAGGCCACAGCTGCTCAGCGGACCACCACTTCTTAACCAAAAGCCCTTTGATGCGTATGAAAACACACATTATTTCTTTATTCTAAATATTTGTTTTATGCCTCTTGTACTGGCTAATTAGTTTTGTTAGCGTCTTTTCGTCTTGGAATGTTGGTACAGTTGCGTTTTTATATTTTTTGCAGATTGGCGCAAAGTTTGGAACAAAAATGAAGAAACATAAAGAAGAATGGCAAGTCATGAGCTTCAAGGCTGGAAATTCATGATTTTCGTCATTTCATGTGCCTCGAGAGCTAATACCGCAAACTTTTACATCAATAAGCTAGATTAGCAAGTTTTGATTTGTTGTATAAGTTTCTAGAATTTTTGGACGTCATTTAGTACTTTTTTGTAATAGTTTTAGATGATCAGCACACCTGTCGCGGGCAGGCTGTAGGGTGTCGCGGGCACGGCAGATACAGGTCATGGGCGCGACAGGTGATTCTCAGTAAAATATGGATTTTTAATGTGTCACGGGCGTGACACTTGCTTTGTCGCGGCCGCGACTGTCTTTTAGATGCAGTACATTACTTTTTAGTCGTCGGATCAACCTGGTCTCGACCCTTGCTTATAAATATATCTTCTAGGGTTAATCATATTGAGCAGAGAGACGGCAGGGGAGATCAGAGGAGGTGGAGACGCGAAGAGGAGAGGCGTTGGAGGGTTTTTTATCAACTTTTCAAGGAGAATTGATCCGTGATTCGTTTGTATTGCTTTGGAATCAGTTTGGAACGTAATTTGTGCTGTAAAACCTTCATTCTCAGTTATTTATTCTCTGCAGAATGTCTGTTGTTGATGCTATGATTCATTCCGTGCTTTGTTTGATGCGTACGCGTGAGCAAATTGATATAATATGATTCAAGCTAATTGTCATATATAATCAATGGTTTTATATGCATGTGACATGATAGTTTAAGCTAATTGCTATTCATGTTATGAATGGTCTTTCCATATTTTGAATCAACTCTTTTGATGAAACCATGTTGGAGCTAATTGAAATGGTTTTAATTTATTGAGTTAGTTTGAATATCTTAGCTAATTGGAAGTTAAAAGCTAAGGAAAGTTAAGCCAAAACTCATTACAGCCATTCCATATTGATCATTACATCTAAAATACAGAAACATCAGTGATTAATCTAGGTGACTCAAAAGGAATCCCTACGTTTCTCCCAACTTAAGGAAATCCCTCTACATCCCAGCTCTATCTTAGCTTTTGTATCATCTAGTTAGTTTAGTTTTAAGTTATCCTTTTAAACACTGGAAACACCTCCCATAATTCTATCGTAACTCTTACGCCCCTAGGATAGAAATTACTTAAGTTGAGTTTAGGTCGACACTCTCTGTTCCCTATGGGATCGACCCCTTCTTCCATATCTACATTAGTATTTATAGCGGGATAAAAACAAAATGGCATGCTTTACCACGGACGTGGTAGTCACAATAATTACACCTGTGGCCGACTACGCATCACCCTTCGTGCTGCAATCGAAGCCCTTACAGCAGCACTAGATGCTAAAAGGGGGGAAAAGGCAGCAGAGAAAGGGAAAGAAGTAGCAAAGTCGTCGAAGGCAGCAGAGAAAGGGAAAGAAGCAGCAAAGTCGTCTGCAGACGAGCTCAAAAGAAAAACAATAGCAGCAGCAAAAGGACAAAGGGCTGTAAAACTACAAAGGCCTCAGGAAGAGAGGCCATCAGGATAAAAGCCTCAGGGAGAGAGGTCATCAGGGCACAGATCTCGAGAGAAGCAACACCACGGGGAGAAAAGAAGGCATCACAAAATATCAGAGGATCAGCCTCAAAAGCGCAGCAGAGGCGGTGAGCATCACAGGTAGGAAGGATACATCCTTTCTTGTACATCAGTCTAAGAAATTAGATTAAGTTGTTATCAAATAGAGTTATTAGATAGTAAGCTTGTTGTTTTACTTAGAATTTTTGTTATCATCAATTTAGGGGGAGATTGATAGAAATGTGCAATCCCTGCAGTTGTATAGAAATTGATGAACAAAACTCATAAGTATTAATCATGATGTACTTAGTGTACTTAGGTTGAAAATTAGTTAGGAATTTACAGTCTAGGTTAGATGCTGAAAAGAACACGGCCATAAATGAAGAGCACTGTGGGCTACCTGATGCAGACAACTGCAGAGAATTTGAGCGAGTCAGCTAAGGCATACATGGATAACAAAAGACCAACAAATGATTCAGGATCTAGGATCAATTTTGCAGACAAGTACCAACACAGCAATGCATGATGGATTGCATCAAATCTGAGTGCATACAAAGTTGCAGCAGTGACTGAGTGTAGACGAGGTCTCAACGGTACTAAGTGCAAACTAAGATGCAGCAGACTGGAGTGCAGCAAAGATGGTTGCTAAGGTGAGGGCAGAAGTCTGAGGATTGGTCAAATCGAAGATTTGAGGTATGTAGTGACAGTACGAGGATCAGTGGAGTCACATGTGACCAACTGTCAACATCAGATCTGGTACAGTCACGGGTTCATTCCCTCTGCCTATAAAAGGGGATCAAAGAGCTCAAGGAACACTGCTGTTGGAGGAAGAATTAAATGTAAAAAGCATGCAAAACAAATCTGAATTCAAATTGTTCAAGTGAGCTGAATTGAAGAAGCAGAAAGAAAGGAGTTCACTAGTCTGCATTGAAGAACAGGAGCTACAGCAAAGTCCAACAAAGGATCTGTGCAAAGGGTCTAGGTTCTTGAAACCTAGTACCAACTTGAAACCTTGAATCATCGATTTGACCATTGCAATGACCCTTCTTTGTCCACGTGCTAGCCTATCTGCATTCCTAGTATATGCTGCACTTCAGTCTTTACTACAAGTCAGCTCTGTTCCACTCAGTCTACAACACTCTGTAACTCATTAAGGATCCTTATGCTGCTTGGCCCTTTTCTGTCTGATTCTTGGTTCTATTGTTGCCAATTTTCATTCTATCCATCTTACCCTGAACCAATGACCTTGAATGCATCTGGTTATCTGACAACTATGCATCAGTGATCTCTCATCTGTGATCCTTTGTTGTATACCTAGACTGCATCAACTGTCCTAGTTCTAAGCCTAAGTAGATGACCATGAATATTTCCCAATTTGAAGTTCCGTTCATCAATTTTTATGCAAATGGAGGGATTGCACACACATTAGAAACTTCTTTGCAGGTAATCACAAGATGACAATAGACCTTTCCTTCCCAATAACTGTAGAGTGTAGGAAGTTAGGCTCTGATAACAATTGTAACTCAGAGATACAATGATATAGCTTAGAAGGATTTGGGGATTTAATAGGCTATTTAAAAATTTTCTTGTTTTCTCATTATGCATCTAGAAAAAGCTCATAGCAAGCTCATCAATTGATTTTATGGCTACTTCTTCTTATTTTTTCCATAACCAGAGGTGTAATTGGGATCTCGTTTCATTGTCCGATTCTATTTCTTAATACTTGACACTAGCAATTTTGATGCTTCATGTGTTGCAACATGTAGCTCTATGATCCCGATATCTAACAATGTGTCATTGAGATCCATGCGATGTGCAAAACAGTGTAGTTTAGTGTGAAAAAATGCAAGACGTACTACAATTGAGAGAGGGGTACTAAAAACATATTTGTCCAATTCATCCCTCAGGTTTTCCAGTTCTTCTTGTTGCTTTGAGCATCCTTGATTGTCATCGATAACTGGAATTTCAACTTTCTTCTTCATTGCCTCGGTGTCTCTTAAACCCAACTTCAAGCTCTCAATGTGAGACATTTTCTAACTATGCAGATGTCATTTCTTCAAACATTTTCTTTGATTATTCATGATTGCTTTCGTTCAAAGCTTCCATAAGTTTTAATTCTCCACTTTAAGAGTGTTTGTTTGCCTAACGATATCCTTTATCTCCGCTTTCAAAGGCCTAGGACTTTCTTGTTTGTCGTACAACTTCTCCTCAAGCTCTAATATTTTCCTCTTAGTTGCTGAGCCTTGTTCATTACATCAAGCAATTCCTTAGCTCCCATATGACCTGAATAACATCGGACATCATTAACTCCTACAATCCAATGAACATAAGAAGCATACTTGTGTTAAGAACAATGATGTTCAATATGTAATTCATACCATCTCCCTTTTCGATTTGGAAGTGTCTCTCTTTCACTAAGGTCATTCGCAGGTCTTTCATCTCTTGCGCATATAAGTATGCCTTTTCTTTTGCAGTTATATGCATCATTTTCTACTTTTCAAGCTGCTTCTTGGCAGTTGTTAGCAGTCTCTCAATGTCTTAAAGCTACTCCTCATACTTCTCCATTTGAATTTCATGATAAGTGATAGCATCGACGAGATTGTTTGTTGGCTCTGAATTATCTCGTTCACGATACATACTATTGTTTTCAATCCTCCTCCTTGTCTCTCCATTACACTCTTCAAACTGAGGGTGGCATGAGTCTAACTGATGTAAGCCGTACTTCTTCCTTTCTTCGCCACATGGTATGAGATGCAAAAAAAAAAAAAAAAAAAAACAAAGATTACAATGTCGATATAAGTAGAGGACCACTCGCCAACCAGAGAATGATAAAGATGTATACTGTAGATATAAGTGAAGTAATACTGCCTATGAAATGGAGTACAACTCTTGCAAAGTTATTATAAGTGAACGGATCATTCATATATGCAGGCGCACTAGAAGTTTCATATGGAGTACAACTTCTTGCATCTAATGGAAAATGGTTCAGATTTACTTACACCATTTGACTCCTTGCATGAAACATTCATATCTTTTGTCAACCTAAACAACTGCCACCCTACACATGAAAGGAACAATGTTTGATTTTCGTCATTGGCTTGTATGGTCACAAAGCTAGTACTACAAAATATAAACAAATGAATTTCAATACCAACAATAATAAGAATCAATGGCAAGCTAAATTTTTTGAACACTGTAGAAGTAAACAACACTTACAAGTAATGCCGAGATAAATCCTATTGCATTGTCATGAGTATTATATTTACTCTTCAATGAATCAACCCAAGTGGAACATATGTGTTCCGTCCACCTGAAAGTCGTCATCTGATCCAGATCCTCGACTTGGTTGACAAAACTCCAATTCGTTGAAATCCTCCTCATCGAACCAAAAACCTTTACAAGCAAGTATAACACCATCAACCTAGCAACATCCTCATAATCTTCATAGTTATGAAGATGTGTTTAATGCATGTAATGATATTCATGATCGTTTCGGATTTATTTGGAGCCATTTTGATGATTATAGGAAGTGTCACGATCATTACAGGAGTCAAAAACAAGCCAGAGGCAGTTTCCATGTTGTTCACGATCGTCAACATGCTCATCACGATCGTGACGCTTTCAGATTTCAAGCCGGAGACAAAGAGCACAATGATCACGATCGTAACCAGATCTGTCACGATTGTGATGCCTTTTAACTGAGAGATATTTTTCAAAATTTCTCCAAATTTTTGAAGGTTTTGCTATTTTTCTATAAATATACCAGGTTTGGTTCGTTCTTATGGGTAGATACAAAAAAAAAAAGTCATCATTTTTAGGGTTTAGTTTAGATCTCAAACACTTTTGTCCTTCGTTCGTGTTGCTCGGATTGGATTTTCTGAGTTGTTAGCTTTTGGATTATTAGTGTCGAGTCCTTTCTTATTGGTTTTTAAATACCTTTGTTGGTTATTTATGCACTTTAGTCGTTTGATTCAATCTATGTTGGTCATGATGATTGCTTTTGCAAGTTTATCAATGTTTGCGTTGCTTTTCAATAACATTGGGTGAGTAATTAGTTAGTAGGGAGTGATCATAATGACACGAAACAAAGGGATTATGAGATGTGTTTCATTTATCTATTGAATTTGATTTGTTTTACATATGAATGATGTCAAAGATTTGAACTTTAACATAGTTGATGTATGATTTCACATAGATTGATCACTTAGATCTGTTTCACGAAGCAAAGGGTTTCCTGCACTCAGTAGCAAAGTGCCCTATCTTACCGCAGTTGTAGCATGTGGGCTCATACTCCCTTGGTACAGGAGAGTTTTTGTTGGGCCTTCCCATCTTTTTGAAATATTTTTGGAATGACTTGAGGCCTCTTACTATGAGTCAGAGGACTAATCTGCAGCAACCCTTTCCTTTGAACATTTGATTTGAGCTTTGAGGAGATGTACTTTTTGTTTTGGTCCATCAGCTGATTCTTCCTCTACTCAATCTCCAAACTATAAGTCAGCCAGATGCCATAAAGATCAGAGAGAGTTGTTTGGTTCATTTTCTTGAACTCCTTTATTGCATTAACCTTGGTGTCCCACTCAGGGGTGAGACACCTCAGGAACTTCAAGTTAACATTTTGAGGAGAAATATTCTCCCTAAGGGCCCCTCAGAGTGTTGAGAAGACTATTGAATTTGCCAAAGAACTCTGTCACCGTCTCATTATTATTCATCTTTATAAGCTCATATTGCTGGATATGAAGATTCAGCTTGTTTTCACAGATTTCATTCGTGCCATCGTTTTTTAGTATCAAGGCATCCCATGCCTCCTTTGCAGATTTGCAATGTATTATTAGTTTAAGCATATTACTACCTAGGGATTTCACAATAATCCCTATGGCACGTCTATCAACCTGAATGAGTTTCCTATCTGATAGGAATGTTCAATACCTTCAGTTGTATAGAAATTGATGAACAAAACTTGGAAGTATTAGCCATGATGTTGTTAGTGTGCTTAGGCTGAAAATCAGTTAGGTATCTTCAGCCTAGGTCAGATACTGGAGAGCAGACGGCCACAGATGGAGAGTATTGTGGGCCACCAGATGCAAACTACTACAGAGAATTTCAACAAGGCAGCTAAGGCATGCATGGACAACAAAAGACCTGCAAATGCTTCAGGATCTAGGATTAATCTTGCAGACAAAGGCCAACACAGCAATGCATGGATTGAATCAGATCTGGGTGCAGATAATCTTACAGCAGTGAGTGGGTGCAGACGAGGTCTCAACGGTACTGAGTGCAGACTAAGTTGCAGCAGACTGGAGTACAACAGAGATGGTTGCTTTAGTTGGGACAGAAGTCTGAGGATTAATCACATCAAAAATTTGAGGTTCAGAGTGACAATATGAGGATCAGAAAAAGGTGTGCCGTCAACATCAGTGAAGTAGTCACATGTGACCAGCTGTCACCATCAGATCTGGTACAATCACGGGTTTATTCCCTAAGCCTATTAAAGGGGATCAAAGAGCTCAAGGAACACAGCTGTTGGAGGAAGGATTAAACATAAAAAGCGTGCAAAACAAATCTAAATTCAAATTGTTCCAGTGAGATGAATTGAAGAAGCAGGAAGAAAGGAGTTCACTAGTCTGCATTGTAGAACAGAAACTGTAGCAGAGTCCAACAAAGGATCTGTACAAACGGTTTAGGTTCTTCGCCTTTGACAAGTTAGCTAACTTGTAAAGAGGTTGTCTTGTAAGCCAAAAACAAAAAGATAGTGAACTCACCTCTTGGATTGACTATAGTGGTCACCAAGGGAAGACTGAACTAAGCTCTCACTTATCAGTTGATAACGAGTGTCTGAACGAGTATAAATCCTGTGTTCTTTATTTGCTTTTCATTTTTTTTGAATTGTTAGAACAGTTAGGAATCAATCACACAAACAAACAGAGACAAACTCTCAAAGTTTAAGTCTCTAATGCAGACCATCTCAATAATCTGCAAAGAACAATCAGTGTATAGAAATCCACTATTCCGTTGTACTACATAAAAAATTTAAACAATCTATTCACCCTCCCCCCCTCCCCCCACCCTCTAGGTTGTATCTATGGATCTTACGCTGTCCTCCTGATAGAAATCTTTTTCCTCTTTGGGGATAAGTTTTCCTCTATCATTTGGATCTATAGAAAGACCCATAGGGAAGAATCTCCCTTCAAGGACTGTCCTTCTCATTCTCTCACCTCTTGGTCAAAATGAAACATCATTCTAGCCTTCAATTGATTGAACTTGTGATCTTGAACAGTGGAGGATGGACATCATAGGGATGAACACTTTACTTGCACCTGCCATGCTTAAAACTCATATTATTAACTTCTTTGCAAGCTAAGACAAAGTAGAGTTCCGTTCCAAAAGTAGAGATCCTTGAACAATGATTAGGCATGTTTAAAACTCAGATCAGTAACTTCTTTGCATCTGATACCAATTGAAAGTCCCAAGATAACTTGTTGCGAGACTAGAGGAGGGGAGGTGTAGGGTTGAATAGTCTCTCTTTTTGAGGCTTACTGTCAAGTTAACAAAGGTTAGTTCGACAATAGATTTATTCTTAGCTTACTGTAGTAAAGTTAGTTCCTTTTAGCTTATTGTTGGTTGAAGTTGATTAGCAGTAGGGTTAAATGTAATGGAAGCAGCAAAGTAAAAAATCAAGGGTTTTTGTACTAGTTAGAGTATATAGTTAAAATACAGCTATATCCCTTACTCCAGTCTTCCCTTAATTATCATAGTGATAAATCAAGAGGATATCATTAGGTTTGATTTTTTTAGGCTCATAATCAATCTGCCACTTTACAACAAGTAAATGACATTATAAACTAATTACAAGATCTTTCCTTCTCCTCAACAGGACTCAGAACAGCCTCCTGGAATCATCTGTCTAACACAAGTGTTATTCAACACTGCCTTCAATAGCGGGCTCAAATATTCAGCTATCAACTTCTTTCTCTTCTCACTTGAAACCTTACTGCACTTGTCTTGATGTGTATGAAATCACACATCATTTCGTTATTCTAAACGTTTGTTTTTATTCCCTTGGTATTGTCTAAATTGCATTTTTAGTTTCATTTTCGCCTTGGAATGTTGGTATTGCTGTATGTTATGATTTTATGGCAGATTGGCATGGAAATTGAAGAGAAAAGAGGAAGAATTGCAAGAATGGAAATT
>JAOVYX010016739.1:0-53280 GCA_035668315.1 Drosera spatulata
AATTTTATATATTAATATTTACAAAATAAAACTAATATTGAATATGAAAAATATATTTCATAAAAATATTGAAATATAAACGATTATAATATATTTTTATTTTTTTAATTTTTTGGATTTCAATATTGTCAATTTTTTCAGATTCTGATCTTATCAACTTTTTCAAATTCCTATTTTGTCAATTTTTTTTATTTTTTTTAATTTTTTCGGATTTCAATTTTGTCTGCTTTTTCAAATTTTGATCTTACCAATTTTTTCAGATTCCAATTTTGTCAATTTTTTCATATTCTTCAATTTTTTCGGATTTCAATCTTGCCAGCATGTTCAGATTTTGATCTTATCAACTTTTTCAGATTTCGATTTTGTCAACTTTTTCATATTTCTTTAATTTTTTCGGATTTGTTATTTCAGTTCAAAACGTATTCCTTCATTCTTGAAAATATCTTCTAAAAATCTGCTATTTCAGAAAAAAAAAAAGAAGACGTAAAAGGAAAAAAGATGACGATCTAACAATCTTGACTCAATCCAATCTTGATCCTTATACTGATCGACTAACACAAATATTTCTGCGTTATATTTCTCGCATCATCGATAAATAGATTAAATGGGAGGCAAGAGAACGAGCTGAAATACTTGTGGGTCCCTGGAAGGAAGTGATTAATGGTATTGAATATTTTATATTTTGAGTTTAATGACATATTTTATTGAATTTTGTTATCTAAATTTTCGAGTTGGATGAATTTAATGTGATTCTTTTCATTTCATATTATAAACAATATGTTAATTCGATATATGATTTTATGTGTATATTGAATTTGTATGAAATTTGATGAAAAAAATATTTTTTTAATATCAATGAGTTTTTTATTATATCAATTCAAGAGGGGATAATGGATATAACGTAACAGATTATAATTATTTTGATAACTTTTTATGTGAAGAGATTACTAAATAAGGTATGTTGTATATATTTTTAGACGATTTAAATAGACAAATATTACATATAATATGAAATGAAGAAAGTATTTGCTATCCTTATAAATGCATAACCATCATGGGAGACTAACTCGGTGATAAACAAACTTTATCTGGGATTATAAGAATATGTTGTTTTGCTTTGCATATAAACCTACTACTCCCTTCATTTAAAAAATGACCGTAACATTGGTTAGTGAGAGGCTATCGATGTAAATTTTAAAACGGAGTGATAGAATAATCAAACTTGTTTTTATATAAATTTATGGTTAAATATTGATAATAATATGATATAAATAATATACCTTCACATGGTGGAGATCATGAGGAATTAAAAAAATATTTTATTTAAAATAAATTTTATTAGACTATTTTAAATAATTATTGATATTTTATAATAAATTTTAATTTTATCTGAATAAATACGAGAGTTTAGTTGTCACACACGGTATGAGTCGAAGGAAAAACCCAATCTGCACTTAATTCAACGATTGCATCTGATGTTTAAGAAGGGAGAGCAGAGTACTTTGCGAGAGCATTTAGCCGTCATTGACTTTTGATATGCTACTCCTACATGACTAACCATTTATTACTAGCATGAATCTACAGATGCTGAGAAGCTTTTGGAAAGTGGAAGAGTGTGTGTTCCAGAAAGTACGGCCTTGGCTCGGCACTGCTGGAGCCGTTCAATGATGTGGGCGAACTCATCGCTTCAGCACTTTATTCAAGGGCAGTTCTTCGTTCAATTTAGGTTTGCAGAATTTCTAAGCATTTAAGGTATGGGGTTGTGGATGTTATAACACATCTAAATTTAAATATATTTTAAAAATCAATTATCAAAATTAAAACATATATAATAAATTAAGAGATATATCTTGAGATAAAAGTCAATAAATTAAGAGGTCCATAAATATCAAGTCGAATCAAATTTCAAATCCATCACAATTTAATCTTAACCGTTAATATTTTTCTAAATACATCTAAATTTAAATATCCCATGAAATAAATTCGTTTTCCACTTCGAGGTATATATGGGTTCTTTCTAAACTTATACCGTCATCTTGTTTTAATTATGAATAAAATTTTCTTAATGTCTAGTTGGAGCAATAATGCCGTCTTCTAGGAGTTGAATGTATTAACCCCTACATGTATCCTTGAATTATGCAATAAATTCCCGCCCAAAATAGGCTTTATTAAAAAAAAAATGCTTGTCAATTAGTCATCGTTTGACCTTTATAATAGGAAATTTTTATGTATAATCATTCTAAATCTTAGAAATTTATAAAAAATCACCTCAAATTTTCATATTTATAAAAACACTAAACAAATCATATGAAATTCACATAATAGTTGTCGCCCCTTAGTGAATCCATTGACTTTAATAATTTTTTATATTTTTTTTCTTTTTTTCTTATTTAATATGTTCATATTTACAATCAAAATAACGATCATTATGATTTGAGTGATCGAATTAGAAAAATTTAATAAAATAATTAAGATTGAATAAACATAAAGTTGACGAAAATGAGAAAATAATGTGAAAACAACATGTGATGAAAAAGTTAGGTTGCTGAATAGATTAGACAAAAAAAATAAAAAAAATCTTTCAAGATAACGGTTTTACTAACGATAACAGTTATTTTTGAAAATACATAAAATTATCCAAACATAGAGTTTTGGAAAAGTAATTCCAAAAACATCAATGCGGGATTTTAATTAACATACAATTTCAACGTTTCTTTCTCCTTCTCTCATCTTCCTCCACCAAATCCACCTTCGTCTCATCACACCACCACCGCGATATCATCTTCACCATCGCAATCTCTCCTCGGTCTCCTTGCACGATCCCTCCTCTTCGTTGCAGACGACGGACCCAAGTCGAATGAGCTCTTCGGTGTCTTTGAAGAAAGTAAATTCAACAGTGACTCTGATAACATCAGTTGATGATTACGGAGATCGACTGATGATTTTAAAGTTGTTGATTCAAGTGATTTCTTTTAGGACAGTACTTTTGATATTGTTGGTGTTTCGTCGTGGATGAAACTCTATTTTAAAATTTTTAGTACTTTTAAAGATGATGTTGATATTTTTTGTAATATTTTTTTGTTTTCTTGTGATCGACCAATTCATGGAGATGGTTTATGGGGACTGGGCATGTGGATTTATATGCAAAATGTGGTTGGATTCCAACGATATGTTCTGTTTGGATACGTTCTGTTTTGAGATTCCAACGATGTGGTTGGATTCCGACAATGTGATCGGATTTTGACAACGTTTCCGACGAGGTGGTCGAATTCCGACGAGGTCTTCGACAAAGTAGTCGGATTCCGGCGACGATTCGATGAAATAAGGTTGGAGATTTAAATGAATGAATGAATTGTGTGTTTTTGAAATTTATATTTCTTATTATCTTTTTGTTATTTTTTTCAAATTTTTGTAATTTTCGGTAAAAACCTCTTGAAAATATCTTCTGATTCGAGTTATATTTTTGGAAATATTATATGATTTAAATAATATTTTTGGAAATTTTGTAGGATTTTAATAATATTTTTATCAATGTGAAGATTTGAGATGAATTTTTATAAATTCTTAAATTTTGAAATAATTATATATAAAATCCCTTATATAAGCTCATGATCCATTATTTAAGATCAAGGGATGATAAAGAAAAAGGTTTTGATGAAAAAAAGTACTATTCCGGTGTTTATCTTGATTTTGCAGAGAACTGATTGATCCAAACCAAGAGTGAGTCTAGCTCCTGCAAGTGGATAATTAGATATCGCGGCATTTGTTTATCTGTATAGGTGGGTGTGACCTGTTCCACCTACTTTCTTCCAATCTCTTCCGGGAAGAAGTTTCTTCAACCCCTATCTTTCCAACGCTAAATCTGTGTTGAAAAAGATAAAAAAAAAAAAAAAAACAAAAACAAAAACAAAAACAAAAACGATTTAAGACGTAACAAAAAGAAATAATTTCAAAACAAAACATCCATCCTCAACTCGTAATAAATTCACTAAAACAAAACATCCATGCTCAACTCGTAATAAATTCACTACTAACAAAGAAAATGCAATATTTTAATATATTTCTCTAATAAATCATATTATTATTCAAAATATATTATTTATTTATAAAATTTCATATAAATTCGACATTTACCGTTCCATAATTTACAAAAGAAAGGGAGTATATTACGGAAATCTTTTTGTTGGGAATAAATACATAATCTCTTTCAGATCTCTTGTAGAAAGTTCCAAGGAGTAATAAAAAAAATGATAATACTGGTAACAGGTTTTGGGTAACGGGGGATGAACCGAAATAGTGGGATCCACAGAGATATGGTTGTGTCTATCTGTTTCCAGAAGGTTCCAATTCCATCCACACCTCTCAGATTTCCCAATCCCCTTCACATCCATGGAACTTGGGTGACAACGGTTCAATGTATCGCCAACTACATATAGTCATTTGTCCCACGCATATTTATGGCGTTTCAGAAATTAACTTTAGATGCTCTTATCGAGGAGAATAAGATGATAAAGGATCGCCTGTACGCGACACAATATTCACATGGTATGAGACAATTTACCAATGAGGTTAGAACTCACTAGAACCTTCATATTATATTTTTTTATCCGCCGAATCCATACATCGTCTATTTTGTCCCGGTAAAATTAAAATTTTGTAAGTTAATGAATACTATATGTATCCCTTTCATTGCATCACATGCACGTTTCGACTCGAGAAAGCAAAACATACATTAGCGACATTCAATTTTGTATTCGGTTGGAAATTTCTTATATCCATTCATTGATTTTACGTCGATCACTGGTGTATCTCTATTGTAGATGACTCCCAATAGAGTCCGAACCATTATAAATACGGATTATGGGTTTGTTTCACTCATTTTGGCTTTCTGCTTTTCTTTCCTGTCATTTTGAATAAACGAGTTAAGATAACATAGGTTTCGTTTGCAAACTAAAATTAAGAGCTCACGGATCGGTGACAAAGAACACCAGAGTACCTTATATTGGGGAAGATCTACTGTATTACATTGCAGGATAGTGCTACTCAAAATTTATGAAATTTACTTAAAAAGAACCGGTATACTTCGAGCCCTTTTTGAAGCTAAATATCAACCATTGACCCAACTCATGCTCCAAATGAGATGAGTAACTAATAAGATCATCAGATACAGACGCTTTGAACTCAACCGCCTTCTTTTACTTTCTTCCATACAATTTCATGTTAAGCTTTTAGTATATAATTTATCAAAAAAATAAGTGGAATTGTTGCTCATAAATTACATTTCAATACCATGACTCACTCTGTAGAATTCGACCGGGGTTAGAGAATCAAGAAAACTACGGTTTAGTTTGAGTACCTACTGTTGTGACCAACTGAGTTCCCCCTCACTGGCACCCCTAGCCGATTCCCATGACTTGATCCGGTGCCCACTTTGCTTGCGAAGCTGGCACGCATTGCAGAGACCCTGTTAGCACTCGATGCAGTGTCAGCAAGCTCATGAACTGAATACCTGTTAGCGAAACTTGTCCTCCCGTAGTTGGATTTCCGTTGCCTAGGAGCACTCACAGACCTCACTTTGGCCCTAGCAGATTCAGTGTACGCCATGTAGCTTGGGCAGTCGGAGTATGCACTCAAGCAGCTAGCTGAGCCATCGCTCTTTGTCGGAGTGAATGGCCTACGCCTGGAGCTGCCACCCCTTGAGGAAGCCGAGAAGAATCGTGGGCTGCTCTCAGCAGTACAGAAAGCAACATCTTGTGCTGATAGTTTGACAGCGTTCAAGGATTGTACCACCTCATAGGACTGAGCCGTCGAGTCTCTGGAAGTGGAGCAGCTACGAGTGGCATGCACAGAATTAGGACGAGAGCATTCATACAGGTTCCTGTGTGCTGAACTGAAATAGCGTCCATTGGTGCTGGTATCACCGACAGAGATGGATGGGGCTTGTACATCCTGCATTCTTGCGTTCATTCTAAGGTCCGACCAGCTCGAGCTAGGGCATCCTTGATCTTGATTGATCACAACTCGGGTTCTTGATCTTGAATCATTTCTCTGCATATCATGAAAGCAATTCAGCATTAGGATCTTGGATTAGGAGAACAAAGAGGACTTGAAGAGGATAAACAATGAGCACTGACCCCGAGCTTCGGCAATTGCTCATGCTTTGGAATCCTGGAGCGCAGTATCTGCTCAAACTTATCGGGCGTTGTAGGGTCCTGTGTTAGGATCGATTCACACACATGATTAAGCAATAAAGAAGAGACATCAATTTTATGTGGGAAAACCCTCAAAGAGAAAAACCCACAGTCATCAACGAAATCTATTATTGAGAGAAAACTGCGATATAAAAGTTGTTGTTATAAGTTTATTTATAGATCCACAAAATAACTTTAACCTCCTTAATTCTGATTGATTCAAATAATAAAAATTTAAACCAATTAAATATAAATCTCTTTTTTTTCATGTTGAATCTGGACCACATCCCAACATCCCGTGGCAAATCACAAGCAGACTTTCACTATCATAAATTATCTATAAGTAACTCTAGTTTACAAGTTCCGACAGGATAGAACTGGAGAGTGAAACTTTGTGCACCAGGATGAGAATTAAGCTTAGCACTTTTGATGCTTTATGGCAATAAAATATTCACAATGTTAACAACTCGAAATAAGTGACTTTAATTCGTCTACCATGTCAGACCTGACTTCAGTGGTTGAATACATAATGGTCAAGACAGAATAAACAACCTAAGCAATTACAGCAATCTACCAGTTTGTAGCGACTTAGCTACTCGACCTTCAACTGTTATCATCGTCACTTGTAACGGTTCAAACAGATAGATGCAACGATAAGGCCTCAAACAATCTGTTGGTTGTTCTACAACGCTAAGTTTTGTGGACCTTTATCAGTTGTACTAATCTTTATTTAAAGGTCCTTTACAAAAGCTACAAGATGGATCAACACTTCTCAACTTTGTCCTTCCATTTCCACCTTCACCCCAAAAGAAGAACAATAAAATTCCAAAGCTTATAGAAACAGAAAGTCATATCCACATTCATCATCAACAAAGGGCATGTGCAAGAAAATCATTGAGGAAGCACCGAAATTTCGAAAAAAAAAGATGGAGGGAAAAGTATGCATTTTGCTTACCAAGGAGTGGATGGTATGGGATGACTTGCTACTTGAATGTGAGGATCCTTGAATAGAAGCTTTCACAGTTCTAGCACGGGCCTGGGCACAGAACAACGCCTGCATCGATCGCATGGTTTCGGCAGTTCTCTTCCTCATAATATGACCTCGAATGAGCGCTTGCAGCCTCACAAGTCCTTTCAGGGCTCTTAATGCCCTTCTCGCCTGCAGATTTAGTACCAGCTTGATGTCATTTGTTTGAACTGACTTGTTTGCATCAATGAAACAATCAAATTTTCACTCAAATGAAGAACAAGCAAATTCAAAAACATCAATCCTCATAAACATTTTGATAAGTCTCCAATATCGCAGCAAAAACATTCATGCACATGTGATTCAAGTATGAATACTAAACTAAAATATCATATGAAAGTGGGATCAAACTCAACTCAGTTGTATTCAATAAAAGCATCTCATCATAAAAATTTCAGGATCATTGAAGGAAAATCAAATTAGCTATAACTATTATCATCTCCAACTTTTAGGATCAACCATCCCAGCATCTTCCCCACCTCCTTTTGTCGTCCACCGTATTGAGAGAACCTTTAAAACTTTAATAGCGAAGGTGTTTTAAATTAAATCACAGCTTGCCCGCAATTAAGCCATTTAGCCCAATAGTCCCCACCACGTAGTGAAACAGAAAGAGAAGCAGAGGTGCTCCAGTAGACATTCTATTGAACTGGAACTCTGATCTTATTCGACAAAAATTCATTAAGAGCATCTAGCGTTCTTTTCTTTTTTCTTTTTCTTTTGTTTTGAAAGTAACATCTAGCTAATTTTAGTACAACTGAAATATGCTTTCCATTTTCATCCCAAATAAATCAGGAAATCGAATAATAATCACACTGTTCAACCGCTATTATGATGTATTTTTTTTTTCATATTATCGAGTGATACAATTTCAAGATTCTTCCCGACACAATTGAAATACCTACCTAAGTTAAGCTTGAATATAGATGTTTCATTGGTTGTTTGATGAAATAACGAAATCCTCCGTATCTCTGTTGAAAATTTTTATAACAGTATCAAACCATGGCCTTGAAATTGTGAAAGACGCTACAACATTAGAGTCAACTCAAACCATCCCTAAACCACAAGGGAACTTAAAATATTCCCCAGAAAAAAGCAGCGTTGGGTAAAAAGCAACAAAGAAAACGACACAGCAAACGCCATCACAAGACAGCTCAAACACTCTCATCCTCATCGAAACCCGCAGCCGAAGAACTCCACACTATTCCAAAACCCCAACCCATACGACGTCGTATATAATAATCACGACGAATGAAAACGACAATTCAATTCCTCGCCAGCCTATCCAATCCAATCTCCCCATCGCTTTCACCCTCCTTTCCACCGAAACGACGCGTTTCAAAACCCAAAATCAGAACAAATTCGAACAAAAAAAACACTCCACGGCGACGCCGGCGGCCGAGTGAGAGAGAGAGAGATGAGGAAGAAGAAGGAAGACTGACCAGGTATCCGCGGAAATGCGACTGAACAATTACGGCGGCGGCGGCGGCTTCGACGGCATCGGACCTTCCGTTACGGCGGCTGGTGAGCCTGACAGCGAGAGCAGCGGCACGAGCGGCGGCAATCGCGGCCTCCGCTGCTGCGGCGGTGGCCGCAGCGACCGCAATCGCGCGCTTGTTGCAGTCGTCGGTTTCGAACACCGGCGCCGGAATCGGAATCGGAGTCGGAGTGGTGCTTTTACTGTCCTTGTGGTGGTCGTCGTTGTTTGAGGAGGACCTGGCGAAGCAGCTCCATCGACGCCGATTGCTGTTGCTGTTGTTGCTGTTGGTGTGGCTTTGGGGTTGGTTTAGGCGGAGGAAGGATTTGAGCCACCGGGGTGTTTTCGCCATTGATGGATGATTTCGAGGATTCTGTGATGCATTTGATGAGGAGAGAAAGGAGAAAGGAGAAAGAGAAAGCGAGAAAGGAAGAGAGGGAGTGGGGATTATGGAGATGGAGAAGAGAATGTGTTCTGTGTGGGCGCGCTTTGGAATGCGGGGAGAGAGAGGATGAATGAAAATAGAGTTGTAACCTGTACTGTGAGTTTGGAGTAACGCTGTTGTACAGGACGAGTACGCTCTGATGAGAACAATTGTCAACTATAGTGGTGCGAGGACATTGTACAGAATAGATTGTCATCAACATTATTATTCTTGGTAGCCTTGGGATGTTAAGAATTCGTTACAATTGTATCATATAATCACATGCTAAGTCCACGGCCGACCAACCGTACAACTGACCTGATACGATAACTTTTCATCTTGAATTGAGATGTTATGAATCGAGCATGTCGAACAATTGTTGAGGTCCTCTTAAGTTTCATTGTCCTAGAGACTCTTTTTCCTACTTTCTTTTGTTTTAAAAATTGATTTTATTTTATATTATTCAATGCGTGTTTTGAAAAATATTATTATTCTTCTTAACGACGTAAGAAATTATGTCACGTTAATTTCATGAACAATAATATTTGATCGTCCTGCAACGCGAGTCAAAATTTATCTCAATAATTCTTCAAATTAAACCGTTATATTTATTTTGAGACAGAGAGTATTGCGGAGTGGTTCTTCTTCATGCTTTGGTTGATACATTTCGAAGTCGGTGTGTGTTTCATGTCAATATATCATTGTCATTGTGTGCTCAAAACGAAACATTACCTTTGCTTTTAGCACTATACTATTATGTTAATCCTTTCATAGATGTACTTGACGGTTGACGCACAAGGACAGTGTGTTATCCTCATCCTCACCTTGTGGTGAACATATTGGAGCAATCGGTTTCATATTGAGTTGTAAGAACATTCTGGTAGCTGAAAAAATGAGTGCAGCTAAGGTTGCTGAAGAGCCTGAACTTGTAATTTTCGTTAACAAAACATTGTAGTTATGTTCAATTCACAAAGCTGTTCACTTAAATTCAACTCGTTTACTATCAAAATGATGACAAAACATCCGAACCTACCTTCGTAAAGTGTAGATTCTCTTTTGTAGTAATGTATATCCGTCATGAGACTCACGTCAAGCGAGAGGCAGAGACTCTGCTTTGAGCTTTCTGTGTACTGGGTTTGGTTAAGCAGGAACCCAGAAAGACCCACTTCACGCAAGGAATCCAGGAAGGAGTCAAGCACAAACAAACATCTGAGTCATTCTCATGCCATAACCAAATATCGCTTTGCAATGTTCTCTTCAGCACATTTCCAGGAATAGAGGGCTGAGCTACCTCCACGGTTAGGGAAACTTAGAAGTAAATTGCAATCTCCGATTCATCGGCTAACTTGGCGACTGTCCAACACGAGGACCGAACTTCGGTCCAATGGATTTTTTGTTACTATTGGTATTACAGAAAAAAATAAATAAATAATTTACGGATCAGCGATCAAGACTCGATACAACTGCAAAGCTGATCTTGGCTATTCTTGGGATATGACATTTCAACAAGAAAAGAGGGATAAAGAAAAGCACGAGCTAGGCCAACGGGACCAAAGCAAAAGGAAGAAGAAGAAGAAGCGAGGTGACAGACTTCAATCCGAACGGCGTTCTTGTTTGCGGTCCTTCACCTAATGGCTTATCATTTTAGGAGTTGTTTGTAGCAAAAGGCTTGCTTCAATTCAACTTCAAACCCTTTGGCTTACGTACTGCAATGATATGTAGCCCAAGAAGATATCTATGCTATGTCTCCTCAATCGTGCACATGCAACTTGTCAGTGCATCCCTATGAATGCGTCGTGATTGTAACTAAACGTATTGTGAATGAGTCCCAGATTACGACTCAGATTTAGGAATGCCAAAGGTCATGAACTTCTACCTTATGGGACTTGCACATCCAAATACGGATCATGAACCAAACCGACGGAGCAAGGACTTTTACAACATACTATCGCACTGAACATGAACTTTCAAAACAAAATGCATTTCACAAATACCACAAAGTAAATACATTTAGGGAGGGAAAGAAAATATACTACAATCAAAACTGGATGTCATCACTGTCATGTATGCATAGTGCCTCATCTTAGAATGGGATACATTCTCCACTTTCATAGGTATTTCTTCGAAAATCCTACAAGTTAGTTTCCAAGCGAGGGAAAGAATAATATAATCTATACACTATCAGCCATACCAGCATTTGAAGCGAGCATTCGAAACTATTTTGTTCAACACAGTAGTGCTGATTAGTTGCCAGCCATATCCTAAGTCAGGTGCAGCATGCATCGAGAGAGAGAATTCATTGTGGCACCAGAATACCATGTCTATGTTCTAACACAGCTACTAGGGGACAGCAAAATCGAGGTCACCGTGTTACATATTTGACCCAACCATTAGCAAAAGAGCCGACCACAGAGAATCTGTTCTGCAGTGATGGTTATCATTTGCTATCCTCATCCTTTGGAGCAGACAACTTCTTCAACATTCTGTCGTGGTTGAGCATGGCACTTACACTTTCAACCACCAACACAATCTGCAGAAACGTAAAATTATAAACCTTCTGCTGATAACTTTGAGAACTCTAGTCCCCTGTCTTTGGATGTGTGATGATATAAAGTAAAAAACCCTAGCTACAATCTATGTTCTAGGTATGATCTTTGAGAAACTACCATGACAATCGATAAAACACTTCAGCCCATGCACCAGAATGACACGTAGTCTCTGTTCTTTGAGAAAAGGAAGGGATTGAAACATAGCAACATAAAAGAACAAGAGCTAAATATAAAACTGACCTGGAAACAGGCATAAGCCATAGCAGTCGCATAGTAGAAATTCGCATTTCCTGTCCCCTATAAAAGCAATCGAACAAGATTCAATAAGAAAACTATTGCCATCAGTGACAAAGCAAATTGCAACTGTACGGAAAAAACACATACCCTCCAGATCCACAGGTTGTGCATAACAGGGCTTAGAAGATTAACTCCCAGGAACCCGCAGAATAGAAAGAAAGAGAAGTGCATATCTGCAACACATGCAATTATAAACTTCAAAAGGGTTGCTCATCAACTGTCAATTCTAATAAAATTTGGTCTGATTACTTGCCTGCTAGTTCATTCACAAACAAGCCCATTAAACTCAGGTACAGAGCTGAATCCCCAACCTGGCCAACACCAAGCAAGACTAACCAAATGACAAAGTTTTGCTCCAGAGCCCCAACATATAGAGAAACCAAGATGCAAAAAGTTCGTTTCTATTTACGAACTTGTTCCTGAGTTTTATTCTTCAAATAGAGGGAAGGAAGCACTATTTCACCACATCCAAACCATAAAGATCAACACCATATTTTGAGATTCAGATGGCTCGATAAGTTTCACTGACAAAATATGAGCTTTTGGATGGATCAGAAAAATACGAGTTGCTAATGACCAAGAGTTGTTTTGTAGACAGTAGACTATTAGGCCATTCAAATATTGGAGATGTTCCAAAAGCCGTTTAAACAGTGCCTGCATTCTTTGTTCTGATAAGCTAAATAGCACAAAGCCCCAAACCATTCTACGCAAACCGTAAGTCCAATCAAATTTTAAAACTGCTCACATATTAGTGTGCTGAACCCTTGCAACACTTGGAATGGATTTGAAACGTCCTTGATTTATGTTGATGATGTCATTGTGAATGACACCAAATGGATTCTATATTTTTCCACATTTGGCGAGTTTCTAAGTCAGAAGTTGGTCACCGTATCTTCCTTTTCCACCATTCCTAACCTCTTCTCTACTGAGTACACAATCAACATTGAAAAATTTTCTAAGATTAGAATTGGTATTGAGATCAGAATGAAGTTGCAACCAAGGATATTGCTCGGACATGAACATTTGCACCAGAGGAAACACTCAATGAATATCAATCTGGATCAATGGTAGAAACTCACTGAAGGGTAAGATTTGAGCATGGAAGAGATCGCAATGTAGACAAAAACCAGGAAGCAAGGCCGATGCTTAAGCCGTATAGCTAATGGCAATATCATGAACAAGATGTTTACGTGAAACACAATCAAGAAGAAACTCCGGAAAAAATCAAAAACTTCTGCAAAGAAGTACCTGCAGTGAACACAAATAGGTTATTATACCACTATTCGAGCAGACAAAGATGCTATGAACGATGAAGGATGAGTTCAGTCTACTCGTGAGACACTCGTGTTAAGAGTCTCTAGGTTGAGCATTCGGGTCCTGATGGATCAGTTTTTCATGCTACCATCCTAACTGGTAAGATTGCCTGGACCCCAATCTAAGTGGAAGCACTTAAGAATAGATCCACATATATTCTACTGGCCAACTCTGTGACTCACCACTGAACTCCAATATTCGGAGCCAAATCCTCTACAGACAGCATAAACCCATATGTCCTGCACAAACATAAAGAATTGCATGAGTTCTCAAGTGGCTACTGGCATGTCATTACTTTATTCTACCATATAACTTATGATGGCCAACACCGAAATAAAACTGATTGACCCATGAAGAATAAATCATGATGGAACAAGATGATGAACCATGAAGAGTCAATCATGATGGGCAATCCGACTTATTTTCATATTACACGAGGTAGCATAATCCAAGACATTAAACTACCATGTTAATGAAGATCTGAAGACGAGTAGAATACTGTCTTATTGCTACATGCACAAAGCAAAAACATGGCCAGCCATCTCCTATGTGATGTCTCTCATAGAGGCCAGATTCAATTCAAACCATCGTCACCACATGATTTGATCAAAACAATGCACTCTAAAACTTCTAGATTGCCGGATTTGAGAAAGTGTATAATTATCACTAAGAGAGGGTAAAAAGGGGAAAAAAAAACCTAACTGCTTGGGTACCTTCTGAACATCTCTCGGAGTCCACCTTTCTGCTTGACGGAAAAGGCACATAGAGTCAGGATATAAGACGCCCAAATTGATGCCCACAATAAGAAATGGGTCACCACTCTCCATGAAAAAGTAGGCCCTCCTATATCATTAGTCCTTTTGACATGATGATGACCAATCTCAGAAGAAGGTGCTGTGGTTTTACTAGAATCTTTCTTCAGGAACAATTTACTGGGAGGTGCATCAAAACCTTGGGCTAGAAGAAAGATCACCTGAACATAGAATTTAGCAAGGAAGCAGATTGAACAAATGATTGATGGAAAGGGAAGAGAAAACATGTAGAAAAAGTACCGGCACGATTAAGATGGATGGATAAAGTGACAAATGTGCAGCAAGAAGCCATCCAAAGGCCGCCAATGGAATGAACCCTGCACAGGAATTTGAGACCCTCCGTCTTCAGAATCGTTGGTATTAAAAAAAAAAAAAAAAACAGGCAGCACATCATTGTCCCAGGCTTTCTCTAACATTTACGCCCGAGCTCTTCATGGGTAAAGAACATATTAATATATAGATAAAGTTCAACAGATGAGAAATAGGACAGATGCTTCACGAACTTCAAGCATATAAAAAACACGAAAGGAATATAAGAGGGGAAAGGGAAGATAAATATCAAACATGAAAATTCAAAGGGTATTGAATGATAACAAAAGCAACAAGAAGAACAGCATTAGCGTCTTGTAATTGTCGACGCCTTGTACCCTGTTTTTCATGTGTTGGCAGTAACTAACTCGTGTACAATCCTCATCGCTTTATCAAGAATCAGAATTTATTGCATGGAGGCTTGAAGTATTAGACAGTCAGGTTAACATAAGCTAAATCTGTTTCTTTTATTCTTTAGTAACTTTTCATACATTTTGTGATCACACTATCCAGTCAGGACAAACAGGAAGCTAAAACTATACCTGTTGACACTTGACAATGCCCAAAGAAAGAACAAAACCACCTCAAGCAGAAAAAAGCAAAGAACTATGGTGAGCATCTTACTGGCACATGCACCGTAAAGGCATAGGACAACAAAAAAGTTCTCAATGGGCGTAGTGGACGAGCCTAGACAGGTAAGTATATTCAAAGGATTCCAGAGGTACAAAAGAGCAGCAATGTCCCCTGAGCAGAGTCTCTCTGAAAGATAAGGTAAATGCTTCTAATCAGCATGAATGCAAGAGAAGAAAATGTAACAGTGGCATAGATAATCTGCTGCATAAAAAAGAACAACAATCTGGATCGGAAACTTAGAGTGTAGCATCAATGAATATCCAAAAGAGCAAGCAAGCCCTTGTTTGGTTCACTTTTTCAGCCAACTTCCATTTAGCTAAAAAGAAAAAAAAAAGGTTCAAATTTGGGCAGGCAATGCAACTTTCGATCATTAAATAGAAAGCAAGGGAATACTTGAAAGTTAGGAACGGTAAATTTACAGCAAAAGCACCGTTCAGACAAGTTAATAATTGTCATCACCCAAAAAGACAACAATCTGGCATGCAGAGTGCTTTAACCATGAATAGTTGCACAATAAGCTGACAAATAGACCCGTTCATTTAAGGGAAATAAAAACAATTGTCAAAATTTTAGTAAGAGCTGCGTCTAGAAAATTTCTACCAGACGAGACATAAGATACTAATCAGTATCAAAGCTTACTCTGGTTAATTAACTCAAAGTCTCACACAACATAGTGCCAGGACAGCGCAACCTCCATCTTTTCATAATGAAATTCAACCCCTTGAATTATCCCCATCAGACTCAAAATGTGAACATGTAGGTATGCTACTCATACATTTAGTTTAGTAATGCTTATCTATTAAAACTAAGAAATTAATCCTGAATAACTCAAAACCATGAACAATAGATATTGGCCATCCAAGAAAAACCTAGAATGTCAACAAGATGCAACCTAGGGTAAGAGCTGGAGAAAGGGCCATGCAACACATTTGGGCTGGCTAGATGGAAGGCCCGGCAATCGTGACTAAAGCATGTTTCAAGCAGGACTAATAGTCGACGCTAGTCACAACTTCACCTCAGGGGGAAAAAAGAGCCAGATAAAATTAAGTTGTTATCTTGCCTTATCATCTCCTTTTTCTTTTTCCTTTTTCTCCATATATGAAATGAAATGCCTCTTGTTTTCATTACTATCCCAAAAATCAGGCAAGAATCTAGTCTTGCTGTACTCTCCTCCCTTTTTCAAGTCATTCTTGTTATTGTTGTCTGCTTTATTTGTTCTCAATGAAATGAATCGTCCTCAAGGTTTACCTCAGAGAATGGATCTCAGATTCAGTGACACACAGCTCATGATGCTAAATTGTACTTAACATCTTTTTTCTCCTTTTGTCTGGTTTTTTTTTTTTTTTTGTATAAATTCATCAGTCCACCTCAGTAATGAAGTATATTGTATGAAAAACATACCTGATATTTTGAATAATTTTCCAAGGCCAAGAGATTCCAAATACTGCCCATATGCTGATTGAAGAATATTTCCCATCGCTCGAATAAGTATTGCACCAATAAAATCTGCTATTACAAAAAGAAAACTGTATCCAAGAATGCATCGATATTAAAAATCAAAGTCTGCTACACATAGACAACCAATAAAGAGATCCTCATATATAAAAGCCACGAAATCCAAGACATGCGCCTACGAAGAACAACAATTGAGCACACCTACAACAACAAGATAAAACACCAAACCAATATATAACCAAATATAACCCACTCAACTGATGAAAGTTTACTGTAGTAATCAAACTTCCCATCTTAATACAAGACATAACAAGTTCACAATGATTAAAAAAAAATACGGTCCTGGAACAAGTAATAACCATGACATACAAGGTTTTCAAATGATTTCCGTGTATAACTACATTACTAGAAAAATACCAATTAGCATAAGCATCTACTAATCAACTTCAGGCCATTAAAAGACAACGTGTAGAAGCAATGAAAATTAAGATCACCTTTCGCAGATTATCAATCAGAATATTTACCTGCAAAGAAAATGGCCACCAACTCTGCAGAATTGACAAAATTCTCAAGTTAATCCTATCTAACCATCTTCAATGAGGAAAATCGATTAGCATGAACAATCAATCACCACGAACTCCTAACACAACATACCTGGTAGCGGTTAGAGGCCCAAGCACAGTAAGCAACAAAGGAGACCCGTGGTACATAGATCCTATACAAAAATGAGATCAATTGTTTAATTACAAAATCAACGACGAATTGATTTTCCAACAGCAGCTTGAAAATAGATGATGGGATTGACATTCATGTTAATAATTAGTCTAACTAGTGGCACTCATATGAATAGATTTCCGAAGGGCCTGTTTGATATCGTTTCTGTTTTTCGTTTTCTATTTTTGTTTTACTGAACGATGAAATATAAGTGTTTGTTACAAATCTCTGTTTGACAAACGGATGAATAGAAATAGAAAACTTAAAATCCAAAAGAGGTTATTAAGTTTTGTTTCCTGTTCAAGATCCCTTCTAGAAAAACTCATACTTCCTTTGTTCCATAATACATGGAACACTTTCCTTTTTAAACTGTCCCAATTTACTTGCAACCTTTTCTTTTTTAACCAATGTTTAATCTAAAAAAACTCACATCAATCATATTTTGTTACAATACACCCACCACCTGCTCTTACAACAACCCCACTATCCCTAAAGCATATTCTTTCTTCACCAAATTTTGCAAGTATTATGGGATGGAGGCAATATTTTATTTTGTGAAGTGTTGTTGGTTTTAGTTATGGGGTTAGTGTGGTTGCTGCAACAACAATTAATAAGATGCTGCAACAGTCTTTTTTCACCACAATTTTTAAAAACAAAAAATTTAAAATTCAAAATAGTACTCCTTCAGAAAGAAGGAGAAGTTGTCATTTTAGGGTGCAATTAAACTGGGACAGAGGGATAACAAATCAATTTGAATAATTGAAATATGTGGTGGAGAGGTTTCCGCAGTAGTTATTTCGCTGCTACTGCAACATCATCGCTTTTCCCTTTATTTATTAGCTTTTTGATAACGCTCCGAGATCTCACCCTAAACAGCAGCCTTCAAAACTAGTAAAGCAACAAATCAACTCAAAGAGAGATCGGATAAACTACCAGCATAAGGAGACAATCCAGCCTGCTTCAACCAGTATCCTTCATTCACTGTTCCAAAAACCACCAAAACGCAAACATCAAACACCACCAACATTACTCACAACAATCAAAAACCACAATCACATAGTTTTCAAAAAGAACATTATGTCGGCGGAGGCTGGTGAGGGGAGTGGAGATCTCGGGCCGAGACGACAAGTTGAACCCGAGGGTTTCGGAGGAGTAGATGAGGATCAGTCTCAGGACGACCGACGAGATCGCCCATGGCCAGAACCTTAGAGGTTGGGAATGGGGCTTGGGGGACGGTCGGGTGTCGCCGGATTCCATTTTCCGGCGGGGGTTTGGAGGAGGAGTGAGTGAGGGGGCAGAGGTCGCCGGCGAAGATGGGTTGACGGGGATGTGTTCTGGGCAATGGTGATTTACTTCGTTGCGGTGAACGGGTGGTTCTATCATAATCAGAAATTTTGTCATTCCTTTGAAGTAAACATCTCATCATCCTTGGAGTATAAAAATATTCGTTTAATTTATTAAATAAAATTATATTATTTTGATAATTGAAAAAATTTATATAAAAATCATATATATATTTTTATTAAATTTAAAAAAAAATTATTTTGACATAAAAATTGATAAGAAGATCATCCGTATATTTTTAAAATTTAAAAAAATCATATGTTATTGTCGAATGATTTAGAAGGATTTTAAGCTATTAAAAATGATTATAATATTATGATAGCATATTGTATTTTATAAATAAGTGTACTATTGCATGTTTGTTATAATGAAAAATAAAAATTTGAGCTAGAGATTTGGAAGCAAATGATCTTATAGTTGATAATTGATAAACCATATAATTTTGCCAACAGTTTTTATCCAAATGGTTGGAAGGTTGATTCCCATAAAACAGATTTCGAGTTTGATCTAAATACACATGTTGGCAAAGCTTTATACCTTCCCCCCTCTATCAGAAATGGACAGTTACATCAGAAAACAGATCCCTAATCTTAAAAGAAAAAAGAAAAAAAAGATATAGGAATTTCTATAATTTGAATCATCCTTCAATTTTTACATATTATTCTTACGATCTATCTTTTTTAAAAGAAAAATCCTCAAATAAGGCCTTCAAAGATTCTTTAATGCTTGTATTTTTAAAAAATCAGGTGGTCATGTGTCAAATATCTAAAGTTCAAGATAGTTAAATGTAGCATTTCAAAAAAATAAAAACCAAAGGAAAATTTGTCCAAAACCATGAAAACTTGAAAAAGCCTCTAAAATCAACAAGCGGAAAAATAATTCCAAAAACATTATGAATTATAAAATTATAACAAGAAAGGCACCGTTTCATGCAACAAAAACGCTCTATTTTTAAAATTATTTTTTCACGTGTAGTTTTTTGGAATTATTTCTGATTTTTTATAATTTTAGGTAATTTACTACAAAATACCCGCTATTAGGTAATTATTTTTGTCGTTTTACCGTGTGTAGTTTTTTGCAACAAAAACGCTTTGTTTCATAATTCTTGATGAGTACCACTTGAAAGATTTTCTTACAAGAAGATACTATCAAATTTTTTTAATTCCCAAGAGATCCCAATTTATTAAAAATGCCCACAATGTCCTTCCCACTCTATCAACTTCTCGTAGAATTCGCTTGATGACGGCCCCCATCATCTCCTCGTCCTCAAGGATCACAAAAGCCGAAGTCAAAGAGGATGACGATGTCCTCGATATTTGAACCTCTCCAGCAAAGCCCCTTTGATATCGCGGCCATCGACATCCACTCTTACCATCACTTCTTGCACTCTCCCTTGTCGAATCAATGATGATTGGTTTCAGATTGATGATGAATAGGTTTTGATTTGATGATGGGTTTTGTTTCAGTGATGAGTGGTTTGATTTCGTGGAATGGTTTGCCCTTGGTCGATGATCTTGGGAGAAAGATGCAGAGTTTGGAGTGGTTTGCTTTTGTGGATTGGTTTTGCCTTGGTTGATGATGATCTTGATCGACAAGTAGTACGTCTATGGAAAAAACTGGTACGCTTAATTAAAAACTAAACTAGTAACAATGCAAAATGACTAGTAGGTCTGTGCAACAAAAGTAGGATGCCTAGTTAAAAACATAACTAATATGCATGGGCAAAAGAAAAAAAAAAAAAAACTAATGCGCCTAGTGAAAACACAACTAGTGCATCTGTGCAAAAAGGCGAGTACCCCTAGTTAAAAGCACAACTACACATATGGGAAAAAAACTAGTATACCTCACAAAAAAAAAAAGAAAAGAAAAGAAAAAGCCTAGTACGTATATGAAAAAACTAATACACCTAATTAAAGACACAACTAGTACGCTTGTGAAAAGAGTAATACGCTTGTGAAAAAAACTAATACGTCTAATTAAAAACACAATTGGTACATCTTTGCAATAAAAATAGTACGTCAGTATAAAAAAAAAACCGATATGCCTAGTTAAAAACACTAGTAGTACGTCTACATAAAAAAAAAAACACTAATGCGTCTAACTAAAAACAACTAGTACGTTTGCACACAAAATACTCTAGTATGTCTGTGCTAAAAAAATAGTACGTCTAATGAAAAACAAATCATCTAGTACGTCTGTGCAAAAAAATAATACGCCTAATGAAAAACACATCATCTAGTACTCCTGTAAAAAACAAAAAAATAGTACACATAGTGAAAAATATATCGTGTACATCATCTAATACATATGTGCAAAAAAATACGCCTAGTCAAAAACACATTATCTAATACACTTGTGCAAAAGTAGTATGCATAGTGAAAACACATTATCTAGTCCGTCTATGTAAAAAAAAAAAAGTACGCGTAGTGAAAAACACATCATCTAGTATGCCTATGCAAAAAAAAAATAAAAATAAAAAAATTGTACGTATAGTGAAAAACATATTATGTACATCTTCTAGTATTTCTGCGCAAAAAAAGTAGTACACATAGTGAAAAACACATCAACGTCTGTGCAAAAAAGTAATAAGCCTAGTGAATAACACATAATGTACATCATCTAATGCGTCTGTATAAAAAAGTAGTACGCCTAGTAAGAAACACATCATCCAATACGCCTGTGAAAAAAATAATACGCGTAGTGAAAAACACATCATGTACATCATCTAGTATGGATGTGCCAAGAAAAATAGCACGTCTAGTGAAAAACACATCATATACATCATCTGATGCATTTGAGCAAAAAAAAATTAGTACGTTTATGCAAAATCTAGTACGTCAATATTAGTTTGTCAAGTAAAGAATGATCAATCATGGATGAAAACAATATATAAAGACGTCTAATGCAGACATATTAGTTCGGACGTACTAGTACGTCTGTGAAAAACGTAGTACGCCAACAAAAAGTTCATTACTAACTGTCGACACCATCTTCAATTTGACATATAAGTAATGGAGTGCAAATGCACCTACTACTTTTGCATTAAAGTGCATATAATTCAATATAGGCTAATCGGTTTCAAAGGTTCCACATCCTGGTATGAGACGAAAAACATGAATAGAAGCCCCGATTCAATTTTAACTGTCGACACCGTCTCCAATTTGGCATTTCCTTTATGCTCATCGGTTCCACTTGCTATCAATGATCAATATGTAACAATGCAATATGATATCGAACATTGAAGATGCCTACGACCATGAAATTCACAGAACAGGCTAATTCTTTTTGGGACAAAAAAAAAAAAAAGGATTTAGCAAACAAGAACATCAAATAAATCCAAGTAAACAAATACCCCCGAATTATTTTGTAGATAAATCTGGTGTCATGATCGAAATAAGCAAATATTATGATGATGATCGATGATCGATGATGGAGATGATGATCGATGATGATGATGAGCAATGATCGACGATCAATGATTGATGATATCGATGATTGATCATTTACGCTAGCCACATGCGATTATATCAATTCGACGATAATGATGATGGAGGAGATGACCATGAACGATGATGATGATGGAGCTGATGATCGATGCTGGAGAATATGATTGTGGATGATGGAGATTAGAAAAAAAAAAGAAAGAAAGAAAAGGAAATTAGGAAAAGGACAAATTAGAAAAGATTAGGTGTTTTTTTAAGTGGTATCTAACGGGAATAAAGTTTTTTTGGTGGTACCTCGTTGAAAATAAGTCTTCAAAATGTTATCGCAAGAGAATTTTCGCAAAATAAAATAAAAAATGTATTTTTTTTCTCTATCTAATTAGGCCCAGCTATGGACTTGAGAGCTAGAAATTGTCTTAACTTGAGATCGGTTTAGTGAGATGAATAGAAATTAGGGTGAATTATTGGGATGTGATAAAAAGTTCTTTAGTCAGAAAAAGAAATTGTGTCATGATCCATACCATTTTTTTTATTCGCCTGAAACTGAATCCGATATTTTAAATCCAATTCGAGTTCTTACATTAAGTCTAAAGATAAGAAAGAAAATATCTATTAGAGAATCTTAACAATAAATCTGTTAAACCATCACCCGTATATAAGCAAACCAGCCAGACAAGGAGACCAAAACATACAGGCAGAAGTTTAGTCACAAGTCACAGCAAACCAATCTCCTACAAAACTCGCAAGTTTGTCCTCTCTAGAGGCAATTGCGATCAACAGTTTCCAGCAGGTCCTCTCTAGAGGCAATTGCGATCGCAGACAAACAAATCAAATCGAACAGTTTCCAGCAGCCCTGTTCGAACAGTAATATCTCGACGCACACAATTCCAAATGACGCACCGTTAGGAACGTGCTCATAAAATTTCACGATGATCCGATAACGTTTTGACACAAAGATATCCCTGTTTGTGCGATCCTGGGGCTGTCTTTTGCATTTCAATACTGCTGATTTTAAGTATCCTCTTGCTCGTCGATATACCAAGGCTGCAGGGCTCCACACGATCCTTTTTCTCAATCCAAAATCAATCTCAAAATCCCAAATCAAGATATATATATTTTTCTCCCAAATATATCTTAACTTAATTAATTATTCTCCATAAAGAAGTGAACCCGGCCCAACAAGACTAGAGGTATAGTTTCTTTGATCTTGGTTTTCTTTCCTTGTTTTAATGTTGTGATTGACCCATGAGTTTGCAGTAGAAGTTTGGTTTCTGTGTTTCATGTCTATTCCTTTGTTGATCATCGTTAACTAGTTTTTCAACTGGGCGATGGAACGGTGTCTTGCTTGATTTTTAACCAGCTTTCTTGATCATATGTCTTCTTTAAATTTAGTCTTAGATAATGTAGTAATAGTTTTTTCTCTTAGCTTACATTTTTTCAACATAAATACTACTGAATCAAAGAGAAAAAACCTGGATAGGAACCTTTAGGTTTTGCGAGCAGAATGCATGGAGAAAACATAACTATTAGTTACCGAATAATACGAAGAAATTATGTGTATTTCTTATCATAGTCCGATTACTCATGTCAGTATGAAGCGAAGGCTTCGTCTAGTCTGTTGAAAGCATACTCTTGGTGAGCGCACATGTAGTTATCATGTTCACTTGTCTTCTATACTTCCAGTTGAGTAGTCGAAACAGTTCGGAGTTGGAATATGGATGAACCATTAGCATTTGTTCGTAATGGGAATTAGTCAAGACCTGTGTTATTTCGGGTATTTTTTTATCCATCTATTCTTAACCCTTTTTTTCTGATTTGACAATCAGGAGCATCATGGAGATCTCAACCTAGCGGTGAACGCATACTTCAATCAGGGAGATAGAAACATGTATCTGCTATATATCCTTGTCGTTTTCTCGACAACATAGAGTGTCTACTTTTATAGTTACGATGATCATGTGTTTCTCATAAGATACGTTTATGCCAAATCTTGGATTTATGACGGGACATCCCTACACCGGTTCTGATGCTTGTACATTTTTCTTTTCCAGCATTTGAGGGGATCCACAGAATGCTAACATGGATATTAACGGTCCAGTGGAATCTCGGGATTGCGTTCCTCCTCCACAGGATCTTGATCCTTCCGCATCTCATCCGCAAGCTGAACAAGATGAACTATTTGAGGCTTCTAGCTCCGACCCTACATTTAAAGATGTCTATGATAGTGAAGATGATGAATTTCAATTACCTGAAGAATTAGAGAAGTCCGAAGTGCAGTCATTGGTTGGGCGTAGATATGGAAGCACTTCTTCTAGCAGTACTGACACTGGTACCGAATCCGAAGATTCTAGAATCAGCCCACCTTCAAGTCCTAGCTATCGTTGGCCTAATGGAAATGCTTTCCCATCTGATGAGGTACTGTTGTTCTAACCCTTCCTGCATAACATGGTATTCATAGTATTGTCATTTTTGTCGTTTTGATATGAGTTATAAGGACTTATTGGCCAATTTGTTGATGGACGTTGTTAAAAGTACGGGTTCAATCAAACATGAACTTTGAATTGACACAAGAGTTTTATACCTTCACCTTGAAAAGGCAGCACTAAAAATACTTGGTTAGTGACCATTGCCCTAGTCGATAAACATAAGAAATGCTCTATTGGTGTTGGCCACGATATGTACAACATATTCTTGCTGTTAGAGAATCCTGTGCAAAATATATTCTGTCATTTAACATACACCGGACCTTAATGTTTTGTAGTGGTGCGGCATGTCCTGAGAAGAGCATGAGGAAGCTTTGATGCTGGAGGCTGCTATGTTTGGTGTCATCCCGGAGACTATGGTTACCATTATCCATATGGACCTCGTCCATACATGCAGTCTGAGTCCAATGAAAGTATTCGAGCACCGCACCCTCCTTCTCCAGACCTTGTCGCCACGCGCTTACTTAGACAACAACAGGATGACGAATTCCAGGCAGCATTTAAAGCAGACAAGGAAAAGGAGTTGAAGGCTATAGAAGAAGCAGAGGCAGCTAGACAAGCAGCCCTTGAAGAACAAAGGCGTAAGGATGAAGAAGCCCAACGGAAGTTGATAGAGGAGCAGATATAATAAAACTAAAATCTCTTAAGTAGTTTTTTAGGCGTCACTTTGGCCTTTCTTATTCCTGGAGGCGTCTATGCACGTATATTTGTTCTTTGCCTCCTTTTTGAACTCATTATTTTAATTCGACAGGAACTGGAGAGACAATTAGCAGCTAAAGCAGCTTCTCTTCCTGAAGAACCAGAAGCAGGCCATGCAAATGCAGTGACTCTTCTTGTCCGAATGCCTGATGGTAGTCGCCATTGCCGTCGGTTTCTGAGAACTGATAAATTACAGGTATAGGTTTTTTCCGACCTTGAGTAGTCATTCATATATATGTGTCCCTTATCCATTCAAAGGCTAAACGGATTTTTTCTTGGTAATGCAGTCTCTGTTCGATTTCGTTGATGTTGGCTGAGGTATCAAGCCCAAGACGTATAGATTAGTAAGTTCTACTTACTTTCTTTTGTGCTAGTTTGCTTCGGTTTTTTGTTGTGTCTTCACCTGGGGTCAAATCACATTCTTCCTTTTTTTTCTTTTTTTCTTTTTTCAGATATGTTATCATTATTTTTCTATATTTAGTACGTGATTACTCTGAACCATAATGAACCATGAAGATCGGCGCCTCTGCATTGATGAACTCATTCATGTAATGAGATTACTGTCATCTTGCTTGCTCTAAACTTGTTCTTTTTGCTTGGACAGGTGAGGACGTTCCCTCGACGTGCTTTCAGCAATGAAGAAAGCAACATGACGCTCAGTATGCTTGGGCTGACAAGTGAACTGGAAGCACTATTTCTGGAGTTGATCTAGAAGCAGATCTGCAGAAACATCAACAGCGCCTTCAATATTCGACATATTAATTCGGGAGTTCATAGAGAAGATTCGACAAAGCTTAATATGCACTGTACTTTTTCATTTTTGTCGGGGTTCGTTTTATAGGACGTTCCCCACAAGAAAATTCTTGGTTTCTAATGATTTTTTTTAAAAAAAAATTTAAGAAGGGTTTTGTAATGAAGTTAGACCTTGGTTTCGTACTGAAATTTAAATCGAAGAAAAGAAAACTATATTTTCACCGACATTACTTGCTCAATGTAGCTTAACTTGCTCAAATAATTACGACAAGGACTTGGGGCTTTCGTCGCTGGAGGTTGTAAGGTTAGCAAGTGAGATATGAAACATCTAAATTCACGGAAGGACAACATATTATGAGATCAAGGTCGCTCTTGGGTCACAATTTGGTGAAAAACGACCAATATGTTCCTTATCAATGTTGTCCTGTCCCGATTAGGAGAGGACCAACCAATATGGAACGATATTGTACTATGTACAAAACACGTTTCAAGTCACGTGTAACGTTAAACGAGATTATTGCATTATTTAGACTCTATGGTGCTGCACCAGCTCAGAGGGCGCAGAAGCACTTATCTCCTCCACTAATGCAAAATATAACACGAGATATCGTGCACTCGGACTATCCAGTTTTGATCCGATCTCTAATTGGAAAGGAAAAAAAATTAAGGCACGCAATGATAGGGCATATAGTGTTGAAGTTGTTGTGAAGGATCACAAGAAGGTCGACAAAGCAAGGTGGAGGAGAATCCCCAAAGCGCCCGGGCGTAGGCTTGTGCCAAGCCCGGGCACGGACCTTGCTGCGGAACCACCTATTGAGGTGAAACAACAAAACTCTTGGTCGAGGTTGCCATGCCCGCGGTCCGTGCTGTCAGAATAACAAACCAGAGAAGTTTGCATTGAGCCCGGACTCCGCCCTATTGTTTGAATGCTTCGTCGTGTCGTGTTTGATTGATCGTGATCATCTTTGGAAGCACATAATTCCTAACGTATATATTGTTGAAGTTCTCCCTACAGATAATACGTCCTTCACTTATGGGCGAATACAGTGTTTGACTGAATAAAGCAAAAGGGATCCTTTGTGTACATTTAACTCTTAAATTCAAATATACTTTTTCTATCATGTTTCTTGAGTAAGTTTCTGTGGAATGATTGTGCATGCTGTAACATTATCTCTCCTGCAACCGAGGTTGAGCTCTCAAGATTTGACAAAATGATATAAAAATTTTACCATCAAATATGAAAAAAACTGAGACCAAACTCTTCTGTATCAATCCCATGGTGAGAGGCTAGAATAAGAAAAAGTCATGACTTCGAGGTCCTAACAATCTGATCTCTCGCAAGTCACAACACATTTTGTATCGTTGTGCACATAGTCCCTCCAAAAAAATATCGAGATTCTACAAACATGCTTTGGAGTTCATTCTATGGAGCTTGATTTTACAAACTAATACTGTAAGGGTTTGACGAATATTTTTTATGTTTCAGATACCTTACGAAATATTGACTTATCATGAATATTAAAAAATCAATTAATTTTGTGCCAATGTATCCATATGTCTTTATGAGTAATTTGATGATTTGTGGGTGGATAGAGAAAGAAAATTGAAAGAGAAAGAATTAGATATGTCTGTGGATAGAGGATAAAAAAATAATGATGATGAAAATGATATGATATAAATAAAATAAGGGTTATATAGATACTTTGATATAAAAACCTTAGTAATTTTGGAAAGGTTACAATTCATATGAAATAATTATATTTAATAATGTTTTATACTTTATCTGAAATGGTGATAGTATATGACTAGTGGTCCGAAGAACATTGGTGTAGAATTAATTGCTTATTTGTCTATTTGCAATTAATGTTAGAATGAATTTTTAATGCCAATCATTAATTATGATTCAAAATAATCTAATGCAAATTCTTTTTTCCATAGACATCTATACTATTTACAAATTAAATAAAGGTGTCTTTGTATTCAATTAAGAGCTTTTGATTTTCATCTTTTTTATTTTTCATCCGATGGTTCCAATTAAATGAAATTGATTGTGTTTAGAAAAAAAAAACCAATTGATAATTAGATACTTAGAAGTGACATTTTGATGTATAAATTTTAAAAAGATGATTTTTTGATTAAAAAACACAAAAATAATACATCAAAATATGTAACATTGTTTATATTATAAAATTGAGATAATATCTTTTTCTTTCATCATGATCGGTGTATATCTTTTCTTTTGTCACATGCATTATAACGAATAGACTAATAATTACAATATTCATATAAGGTCTCTTAGATAATTATCTCTTCGAACTAGTATGATTCACTTTTGGATAATTGTTATTTTATTATTTCTCAGGATAATTATCTCTCAAGTTGAAATTAATTGTCTTAATTCTCATTTAAAAAAAAGAAGCAACTAAAAACTATCTTAATCCACATCAAACCAGACCCCACTCCACCTGCCTTGTCCGACCTCCCTCTCTCCCTCCATCTCATCCTTTCCTTCCCCATGTCAAAATCTCAACCCTTTACCAAATCTCACACCAATCCCAAAATTTCATCAACCCAATTCACATCTCACCAGTCACCAATCAAGCCCCAACCCACACCATTTCTCCTTCATCATCTCCAATCCCTTGATGGGTTCCTTTCTATCCCTCCTCAAAACCACCACCACCTTGTCAGCACCACCACCGGCGACGGCGGCGACCAATGGCGCCGGCCTGGGGGAGTTGCCGGAGAGTTGTGTTGCGATGGTGCTGATGAACTTGGACCCGATCGATATATGCCGATTCGCGAGGCTGAATCAGGCGTTTCGAGGGGCGGCGACGGCGGATCTCGTGTGGGAGTCGAAGTTGCCGGGGAATTGGGGGAAAGTGATCGAGAAGATGTGGGAAGAGAATGTGGTGAAGGGGTTGGGGAAGAGGGGTGTTTTTGAAGCGTTGTGTAGGGGAAATTTGATCGATGGTGGCACCAAGGTGAGATAAAACAACCCTAGAAATGGATTGGATTTTTATTTATTTGGGTAATGATTTTTGGGGAGAAATGGGATTTGGTATGTGTTCTGAAGTGAAATTATGTTTTTGGGATTATGGGTGATCGTTTAACTTGATTCATAATCAGTTTGGGAGACTAAGATGGAAGTGATGGAGATTGTGTGATACTTTTTCCTTTGATCATGCTCGTCAATTTTAGATATTTCAGTTCAATCTGTTATCTCCTAGTGTAGTATGATTAATATGCAGTTGCTTTGTGAATTGATTTCCATTTTCCAATTGAATTATGATGGAATGTTGGTGCAGAAAGTGTGGTTGGATATGAGCATGGGAGGGATGTGTTTGGCTATCTCGGCCAAGGGATTAACGATAACAGGCATTGATGACCGGAGATATTGGAACCATATACCTTCTGAGGAATCTGGGTGAGCCTTTCAATGCAATGTCCATTCAGTTGGTTCGTTCATCGAATTGTTATTCCTTACCATTCTTAGAATTTGAGTGATGGCCGTGAAAGTGAACTTTTTCTGATTTAGAAGGATCTTTCAGATTATACTACTTCATTTAGCCCTTCATTTTTCTGATTTACCATCCTTGCCTAATAGTTGTAGTATTTTAGCCCTTCATGACGATGATGGCGATTTTATTTTGTGGCAAGCGCTAGTGATCATGGATGCATCGGTTTGGGGTAACCAGGGATGAAAGATTTAAATATGTGAAATCGAAACAATCAAAATGAGAACATACGAAATTAACGTAGGGAAACCCGAATATCGGGAGAAAAACCCCACAAATCACACGACCACACACTATGATGGCAAAGCACTATGAGAAGATCGGATTACATAACGTCTCAGATCGTCTTAGATCTATACTCAAACCCTAAAAATTCAATTGAGGATGAATAATAACATGAGTGTTTTTATAAACCCACAAACAAGATATCATAGTTGAAAACGGACTCAATCTGTCAAGACACGCGTCCGGGCGTTGCAAGACGGCACCCGGGCGCAATACAGTTTTTCCTGAAGTAGTGTTCAAGAGCATCGGGTCGCCCCCGGGCGTGGGCTACCATTGCGCCTCGGCACAATGTACTTCTCACTAAACCACTGCGTCACGCTGTCTTGTAATCGTCCTTGCTTCACCGTTTCGGTTTTCCATGCTATTATATCATATTGGATATACCGTTTGAATCCGCGTAGCGTAAGTCTGTCGTGAATGTGAAGTAGTTGACAACTTCAACAAGGGGTCTCCTAATACCACTAACTTCAGTATAGTTGGATTTATAATTTTGGTTGATTTGGCGTATGGCTTGTGAGATTGATCCATCTGGTTTCCTCAACCTAGAGTTAGTCCTGGTTCATTGTGTTTTGATTTGGTTGATTCGAATGTTTCCTTTTGTGAGGTTTAAATAAGCTGGTTTTGCTTGAAATTTGGAAAATTCCTCCTTGTTCTGCTTTTGGGTGGATGATTTTGTCGCTGGAGCTATGGTGATAAGAGGCATTCTGCGGAAGGTCCATGGCTACAGTCCATGGCCGATTCATTGGTAGCTTCCAGTCTTTTGAGGAATTGATTGGAATTTATATAAAAGAAATAGATAAGAAAGGCATGGCCATATACTCGGTTTCTATTAACCTCATTGGCACAACTCTTCTGTTGTTTGAACAGCACACCAGATTGTTTCTTATTTTCGCCCCTACATGTGGTGATCTGTAGGCTGTATACTTATGTGTACCAAGTAAACCTTGGGTGTATTGTCTAATGTGCAAAGCTTAAGTTCTAGTAAACCTGCACAACAGCACTGCATAGACCCCATTCCACAACTATGAGCGAATCTGAGACCTGTTAAAGAAGTGTGGTTTGGTGAGAAAAGAAGCCTATAATCATTAATACGTGGAAGCTGTATTTTCCATTTCACTATAATCAAACACCCAAACTCGTAGAAGTGTACCAGATTTAACCTCCCCTTCACACAGTTGCTTCCATCTGATCCATCATCGTCATCATCTTGATTTAGATCTCAATGTCCCACTAGGTGAGGTCAACTGCAATAGACTGAATGGTCAAGGAAAAGTTCTTCAAAATTCTTGCACGCTACCACTGAAGCCTTTGTGTAAAGTGTGTTAGATTATACTACAAGACTACAAGATGCACTTCGATCTCATCTTTCTAGGATGCATGATTCATGATACAAGTGCCATTCTGATCTTGACTGGCGTCCCCTAAAATGTGTAGGTTCTCTACAGTGGCATACCTCCAGCAGATCTGGTGGTTTGAGGTGAACGGGGAGGTAGATTTCCCATTTCCTGCTGGGACCTACAGTGTGTTCTTCCGGCTGCATTTGGGTCGGGCATTCAAGAGATTTGGCCGCCGCCAGTGCAATGCGGAGAACATTCATGGCTGGGACATAAAGCCTGTGCGCTTCCAGGTCTCCACCCCGGCCGGCCAAAAGGCCATCTCCCAATGTTTTGTCAAAGAACCTGGGAAGTGGATCAACTACCATGCAGGTGACTTTGTCGTCGAGAATCCGAACAAAAATACGACAGTGAAGTTCTCCATGACACAGATAGACTGTACCCACACCAAGGGAGGGCTATGTGTAGACTCCGTCATGATATTCCCCAAGAGTTCGAGGAGACGTGGGAGCAGTTTTGAATGACTTTATCGTTTCCATAGAGTCCGTCGTGTGGTGTTTCTTTTAGTTAAACGTCACATAGAGTCTCGCTGTGTGTAGGCATGTTGAGACATCTTAAATCTTTCTGTGTGCTATGTTTCTTGATATTAGATTGCAAGCATAGTTTTCTGTAGATTACGTCATGATATGCCCCGAGAGTCCGAGGAGAGGTTAAAGCGGTTTTGAAGACTTTATCGTCTCCGTAGCTTTAGAGAGTCTGTTCTGTTGTGTGGAGTTTCATTTAGTTGAACGTTACATTGAGTCTCAACATTGTGCTATATCGGCATGTTCAGACATGTTACTTTTCATGTGTGTTATGTTTCTTCATATTAGAAGTGGAAGCATGGTTTGTAAATGACATTGGAATTTATTTGGTGTCAGAGCAAGTCCAATATTCCATGTTATTTTTGCAAATGCAAATCTATGTTATATCAATGAATAGTGTCGAAATGTGAAAATATGTCAATATCATTCCAATGACATCAATGCTATAATTCGTCAACAAAACAAATAAATGGATAGAATAAAGTCACATATTTGTTTGTAATTGTTTTCTTTTTTGAATCTTTTTATCAAAGATTATGAGTTGTTAAAAAATAACATTAGTTATTCTTTTTGCTAAATATAACAGTTACTTTGGCAAATTGGCAAAATTTGTCATGCTAAATATAGCAGCTACTTTGGCAAATTGACAAATTTGTCATGTGAGAACAGTTGCATTGGAGAAAAGAATTTCATGTCAATTACTATTTTAACTATAGCAATCCTTTTGTCCATTTCATGAAACTTGTTCTTATGGTATGCGTTTGCATTTTTCTGAATTCTCTCTTCATTTTGAAGTTTAAGTTGCTACCTTTTACTCTTTCTCGGTCTACGATTTGACATTGGATACTCTTGTTAATCTTACCTTTTTCTTGTTCCGAATCAAATCATATTGGCATGACATTGTCGATTCCAGACAGTCTAAACTTAACAGAAAGGCTACTAAATCAAAATGGCCACTCGAGGGCAACGATGGCAAACTGATTCTGCTTGACGACACAAAATTTTTACACAGTAGTCGGTTCGCATAATAAGGAAGACATGAGAAATTCCAGCGCATGCTTGGGAGCTAATTAAAGAAAGTTCCTCTCGCAATGGAATCCTGGTTGGCGTCACCAAGGGCAGCTTCGCTCAAGTACTTGTCCGCCAACTGCACCCTCTTCACATTCTCCTGCTCCTGGACGAGCATGCCACCGTACTCCAGGAGTTTGTCCAAGGTCATCTTTGGCTGCTCGAAGGTCGGAGGACCCTCCTTGGAGTTCACAAGCCTCTTCCCTATCTTCTCAACTCCAACATTCGCTATCCACTTCCTCACTTCGTCATCGTAGACTCTTGCCCTCAATGCGCCAAAGAAATCTGGAGCAAGATCATATCAGGTGTTTACATCCCTAGAATCCCATACATGACAATACGGTCCATTGGCAATCATGATGTGAGTATAAGATTGAGGAACTCACCGATGGATTGACCCGGGAAGGTGTCCACTAATTTGATGATATCTTCCTTTGGTACACCGTCGGTCCTGAAAATGCCGGAGGAAACACCAATACGATCCTCACGGGTTGGTGCCCAGTAGAACTTCTCCATACGACCATCACGGATCAAGGGAGCATAGAGCGTGGAGAAGTCGTTACCAGTGACAATGATGGGAACACGGGCATTCTCCTGCTTGTTGTAGAGACCAGGGAGCTGGACATTGGTGGGGTTATCAGCAATATTCATGAGAGTGGCGTTCACCATCTGGTTGTTGACTGTATACTGGGTCGTGCCACCCATCCTACCAGCACCTGCATCGAGATCATTGATGAAGAGACAACACATTTTTCCCTTGGCGATGATGTCTGCTGCCTCACGGTATCGTTGCCTGATCAACTTTGCTGGTTCTCCTGCGTTTCCACTTTCCAGCTCTCCGGCGCTCATCATGATAGGGCTGTGTTTATGGTGGTAGACTATGTTATTGATTTCATGTCGAATCAACGACAAAGAACATGATATGAAAGACTAGTTCTAGAGATGAACTCACTTGATTCCCATCTTCCTGAAAACAAGCTCGCACTGGAATGATTTTCCCTGGCCTTTGCCACCCCAGATACCCAAGATAAGTGGGACCTGTATAAGGTTACGGTGAGATTATAGCCAGCTTAACAAGAGAATAAAAATTGCAAAGCTCATTAAAACAGAATATGGTAAATCAACATGTTAACGACGAGATCTGATGATACAATACATGCATCGTCTTTTGCTTGAAAACTACTGACGTTGGGGCCAACTAGCTATCTGATACCTTGATGTTAGGCAAGCTCATGAAGTTCTTGCTGATATGTACAATAATCTTGTCCATAAATGCTGGCGCAATGTATAGGCCATCCATTGTGTTATCGAAATCATACCTGCATCACAGCAAATCCGCATTAGACTTTATCACAAAGGAGTCCTAAATAGATATTCACTACAACATAGTAGTAGATCTTACTGGCGTAGACCGGCACTCAGGTACTCGTAACTGCTCATGATAGGATCATGGGTTCCAGCACCCATCGGAGCTTGAAAGAGCGAATCCACCATGCCCTTTCCCCTGGTGATATCTTGCTGGTCATCGGATATATCGTATGCAAGTCCAGCCCATTTGTCCTTTTTGGTCTGCTTCTCCTCGTCATACTCGGAGACAACCCTGAGGGTCGTCGATGGAACCTTAGATTTGGAGTATCTAGAGTTGATTCTCTTCGTGCAAGATCCCAAGAAAGATGCGCTAGGTGAAACAGAAGCACCAGATCCGTTTAAACTCAGCTGCATCACAAATTACAAATTTGCGCGTGAAAAATGTTCAGGATATTGTGATCAAGACTAGACAAAGTCATGCATGAAGTTGCTTGTATGAAAATGAATTTTTCACTGAGCATTCTCAAACTCAAGAGCACTTGGTACTACAATGTAAAGTAGTGAAGGCTGCTTCTCATATAAACAATGCATATCTATGTCGGGCTGTACATGAGCCAAGCCAAGCTGGGTCGGGCATGACTTTGGTCGGCTCGTTTAATAAAGTACTTGGTTTTGGGCTTGGATTCGAGGTTGATATGATCCTAATCAAGCCGAGACGGCTAGGCTTGTTTTATAAATAGCCAAGCCTGAGCTCCACTTGGCTCGGGTCATATACTCAATCGAGCTTGCTCAAGCCGAGTCAAGCTCTGGATGAGCCAAAACGCTTTGCAAGCAAGAAACAGTATTATGAAACAAAAATTCACCCACCATATCATTTGGTGATAAAGTCATCAGTTAACAAAACCAAAAACAACGTTTAGTTAATTTTATTGATTGGGCTGTGAAGAACAACAGTTTAGTATTCGGCTTGAACATTTCAACCATTTCTGCAAATTTTGTTAGCCAAAATCAACACTTGAATGTCATTCGATGATGAAGTTAAAGATTGATTACACAAGTTCATATATATTGAAGAGCCTCAAACAAGCCTACAATCTAGTCGTTTTATGGGCCTATATGAGTCAGCTCATAAGCCTATCATTCAATCAACGAATACTCAAGAAGAACTTTTATTGAGCTGATTCAAACATGTCCATGAACCATCTAAGCTTATTTACATTCCTAAAAGATTCAGCTCGTTACAACCCTCCGTGTATGGAATGGTGAGACATGGTTGTGGCATTTCTGTTGGCACCAATGTCCTTTTGTGGGGGAACTACTTAAGTTGCATGTGACAAAACTAACAGTTTCAAAACTGATTTGACATATATCAGAAGTCAGAAGCAACTCACAACTGACATATCAATAAGTTAGTTTTCCAAACCAATTTTACCAAACATTTCATCTCATCTGACTTATAAAAGGTCAGAAGCTGGCATTTGGTTTTGCCAAGTAGGGTTTAGCCATGAGAAATTATAAGTTTTAGTCGGTATTCTTTGAACTTTGACAATTCTATATGGAAATTTGGCCTCGAGAGGGTGAATACGACTAAATCTATTTGCAGGTTAGGTTCTAATTAGGAAGGATGGGTCAGATTGTGAACATGTTGGCATGACATTGTTCCACGGTGTTAGGAGTTATCAGCAAGAGTTCTGCTAAACGGCTCAGGGTTTAATTCCGTGACGAGTTCACTCCTAGGGAGTTACTCCTCTGATATTGTTCTAACAAACGACTCAGGCTCTGTTTGGGAAAACTACAAACAGTAACAAAATTAACTTAAAATAAATCAGCAGTCAAAAGCAACTCGTATATGTCATTTCAATAAATCAGTTCTTCTAACAGAAAAAACATTTTTCAGGATTTATAAAATATTTCTCTCGACTTATAAAAACCAAAAGCTAAATTTCAGTTTAGCCAAACAAGGCCTGGTGGTCGCTCTATGAGTTCAATATTCTACATTTACTCAGACGGCCAGTTTGCTAAAATCAAAATGGGATATACGTGGTTCAAGTTCAACCACTTAGAATTGTAGAATATTCCATTTCCAGGGAAGGCGTGCTAAGCAATAGAAAGACATTGATGAGATGATACCTAATAAACTAACTGTCCTTTTTAAAATTCTTTTCTAGTTTCTGGCGTATTTTTGTTAAGATACAAATATTATAATGGATTCATTAAATAAATTCGAATTTTTGATAAAACTGATTACTCGACATGATATCGGAACAGTGAGGTCATGAATTCGAATCCTGCAGCTTCCAATTGTTGCGATTTTTGTGTGACACTTGTTTTGTGTCGGGTCACGTTTTTGAGTGAGCAGAAATGTTTGAGATACAATTATACAAATATTATAATAAACATATTATTATAAATTTAAATTTTTAATAATATCAATTCCTTCATAATTCCTATCATTGTTAAAATCACAACAAAAAAACAACTCAGTTACTCAATCATCGAGAACGGGGCCACAAAGGGCGAGAAGTAGGTAGTGGTACCCTAATTATAAATAACAGAGAAACTATTTACCAAGAGAAACTATTTCCCAAGGTCATTACTAAGGTCGAGCAGATTGAAAATCAAACAGCAAGGAAAAATAGAAATGCATTATACAAAGTACCACAGTAATCTAAACCAGCAAATGAGTTGAAGAGTGTCAAATACTAACGCATAACTGCCAAAGATATGCCAAACAAGTTACTAGCAAGTACAAATACAAGAGGCAAAAGACAGTAATTAACTGAGACTTTTACCGGAACTCTGTTAACAGCACCTATAGTGGAGATCGCGGCCGCCATCAGCTTCAACTGATCAGCTTCCTATTAAGTTAGCAAAGAGAAAGAGATCCAAGCAATAGCCACTTGATGCAAGACGAGCTTTAAAATGAGGCTCTACTTATAAGAGGATAGAGTGAGATCATAAATCTTGTGGATTGGGTTCTACTCACCCAGTAGCCACACAATCAGGATTACATGGATGCCACACGATCAAGGGGCCCCAGAAGATTATATCATCTGTTGTGGACTATAATCAAGCTTTCAGGTTCTCCACAAAATTTCTCTCAGTTTTTTGTGGTTCCTGTATTTTTTTCGCCCAGTCTCTAGAAAACTCTATGATCATGACTATCAATCATGTTTGTTATCTCTTCAGTATTGATCACTGCATTGATGGTAGCCTCGATCAATTTTTGTAAATCAGATATGAAGGGAAATAAGTGTGAATAAAAGTGGAAGGACACAATGGTAACTGAATACTCTGTAACGGATGATAAAATTGTCAGATTTGATAATCAGGTTTGAGTTTGGCATTTTCAAAGTATGGAAAGGAGCAACCTCAGAAGAACCAAGTAGAAAGCATGGTCAATCAGGCTAAAGAGATCATATGCAAAAATGAATAGGCTAATGAGTCGGCTAATGAGGAATCTCAGAACTCTTAATCTCAGAACCAACCCATTCGCTGCACCGAAGAATCGGACAAAGCCATTATGCTGAAAGTTTAACAGTAAGACGATTAGGCTAACAAATAGTGATGTAACCTGAAAACCCATCAATTTTGGAACTGAATCTCTTGCATCTTGCATGGTTCCAACAAGAAAGAGTCCTATAAGTGCAAATGGATGCTAGCCGGGTCACTCATTCAACCATGACAACGTACTTGGTCTTTATCCCACTTTCGGTAGGACAACATCATTCCTCGATAATGTGCAATACTTCAATATGTAGGTCAGTCATACTTTTTAGAAACTTGTACTGCACAAACATTACAAAGTAATAAGCAGATAACAAGTAAAAACAAGCGAGTGAAACTCACAGATGTTCTAATCAAGGAGATTGAGTAGACAAACAAGAGACCATATAATGATATCATTCTGCTGGACAACTCCTGAGAGAAATCACAAGTCCAGAGGGCCTGAAAATGAGCAAATTGAGGGAACACACCGTCAGTGAACATGATCAAAGCAAGAATGCACAATGCAATTAATTACAACTATCCCTTACTTGTACGCTCGTGCAGAGTTTCAAGCTCAAAGTCATAATACAAATAGCACAAGTTTCTTCCAGTCTTAGCTAGATGGACAGTATTATCCAACACGTTGAAGCTAATGTTGGATATTCATCGGCTATTGCCTACCAGATGATGCCTAGATGTGATGCTACCTGTTACGTATCTGTATGTAGTTATAGAGATCCGCTATACGCACAAGTGCTACTGAGAGTAAAGATGCCTAAGCATCCAGCACCAGCAACCAAATAAACATGACCGTTGTTATCGCTTCATATAGTGCAGTAGGCTTTCTCGCTGTAACGTAGGAGAAGGATCTTACTATAATCAATAGCAGTATTGTCCTTACTGTTGCCCAAGACTCTAGATTCTAGAATCAAATGCTTCAGTTGAAGCCTATCCACGAATAGGAGCATGATACATCCTTGACAGGTTTTACGTTCACCACAACCAATAGACAGATTTTATTTCAAGATCCTTCAATGGAAAAAACAAGAATTCAGTTCCGAAGGCAATATGATTGAAAATTTGAAGCCTTTTATGCAGTTCAAAACAAGGAAAACTTCCTGTAGCAAAATCATCCGAAATTAATTAATCAAGACCATTGCAGAAACTTAAGCTTAAATAAAGAAACAATCTCTTTCAAATCTCCTGTCCATAACATAGAAAAAGCAGTATCTGGGTACGAAAACAAGGAAAAAGCCCTTGTAATGTTTGGTGCTTGAAATTAGTCTTGTGTTTTCTGAGACATTACCCTCCTAAAACATCTAACATGTGAACAATTCAGCAACTCAACTTAAACGCATTGTAATTGTCACGTCAAAGGCAAATACCAAGCCATTTCCTGAAATAACAGGCAAGATGCAAACAGATAAAAAGGTGCAAAAATACATAGACGATGATGAATTGCAGTAAGACTGTAAGAACAAACCATCTCATGCATTCTAAAACCATCCCAACAAAGGGCTAGGCCCCTCCTCCTTGTCGTCCCAAATGCCTCTTTGATCGGAAAATCGCCACATTAAAGCATCACACTCACTCTGGAGTCTGGATAAGGAATCACAGTTAGATATCTTCCCATCGTGGGAACAAGTCGCAACGACGCCAAAACACTAGCGTCAGGGAAACATGCATGCGATTGATGGGAACCAATATAAACTGGCCATCCGTTCGCGGAGTCAGAACATCCTTCCAACATATATGCATACCCACGCAAGTGTTTAAAGAAATATGGATTCGTTGAGGAAGTCGGACATCGGAACATCGCACATCCGCCATGGGCATAGATTGTTGCCAGACATTTCACTGTCAGGCAGGCAGGCCGAGTAACTGTGAGTTTGTAAACCTTGTGCGTTGTTAGTGTTAGGGTTCTGTCGTTCCAGGGTATTGTGGGTTTTCCTATGTTTTGCTTGTGCTTTCTTTGGGCTCCGTTTGTAAGTTTTAATTGGTTGGCATATGAAATAAATAATAGCAAAGTAAAGAAAAAGAAAGGGAGGTAGAATATCTAACTTAATTTTGTGTTTTTTTCCGAGTTTTAAGAAAAAAACTTGGATTATGTTTGTGACTTAAATGAAAAATAAAATAATTTATTAAAATTACATTTATGCCCTTAATTTTATAAGGAGGTTATTGTTGAATTGAGAATGAAAATGTTTTTATTTTTTCAATAACTATTTCTCCCTTTCCTTCCTAAAACACATATATTAAGGAGTTAAATTTTGGGAATAAACTTGTCGAAGTTTAACTCCCAGACACTTATCTTCACTCCCTCAATACACTCGTAAATAACCACAAATGAGTTAACGCCTTCCACAATTCTTTCCTATCCCTCCTCTTCCCTCATCTTTTCATCTCACAAACAAAGTCTTAGGATTCTTCCCGTCTAAACACTTTCTTGGTTGTGTTTGTTTTGGGATTAGACCATTAGGGTGATTTGATAGGATTATTAGTCCTTTTGATATTTTATTCCATATTTGTTTGGGATTTTAAGATACAAAGATGTAGAACTAATTATCCCATCTAACTAACTTAGGGATTATCCATCGAACTAACTTAATCCCACTTAAAGACTTATCCCATGTTTGTTTTGGGATTTTGGAATTCACAAGAAGCGGATAAGCCATCTCATTTAACTAAATTAATCTCTAATTGTGTTTGGGGCTGATTCATTGATAGTGTATTGGCTGTCATTTGCTTTGATCACTTACCCATACGTTGAATACGAGATCGAAAAATCGTTTACATGATGTGCGAGATTACATTAGGAAACCCATCAAACTTCATGCTTTCTAACACACGTGAAAAGATTTCATCGAAAGGTGTTAAAGATGACGTTTAGTTGGATGTAATTTAGGGTTCGAAAGAGATAAGATTATAATTTACAGGATTCAATCTATGACCAAGATTCATGAACGGATAGATAATGCGGCATAGTGATTACATCTCATAACCATACCTCATCGCATATATAAAACTCGATCTTTCATATTGTTGTGTGTGTTTTATCCATAGTCGTTTAATTTAATCACATCATTAGTTTTTACATAACGAAATCGTCACCTTTAGATCATTTAACCCAAGAAAAATTATTAATACTTTGATCGCTATAATTAAATCCTCGTGAGAAAATAACTCTTATTCTCATCTTATTATCTATAAATGGCATGTATACTTGCCTTAATTCGCGACATATAACATCACAAACAGGCATTCTTAGTAGGGTTTTTGAATGCCGAATAAATGATTGCAGAATACGATCCAGGAAAGTTTTTGGATAGTAAATGAGGGTATTTATAATATACTCCTTGCCCTTATGGCCAAAACTTGTAATTCTCTTAAAAGCTACTCCCTTCATCCAATGATTATTGTGACATATACATATTTTATATTATTTCATACGTATGAATATAGGTCTCGTTTTTATATCAAATCACGTCTGATCGTCCCACAATATGTATTAGTTTGAAATACTTAATTTATATAATTATTGATGTTTCACGATAAATTTATAAAAAATTGTGTTTGTTCATCATTACACGCGTGACAAATTTTACATAATACGTGCAAAATCGAAACATTATAATCATCTCTTGACAAAAAGAGTAAATAACTTAACCACTTAAAGAATATCACGTGACCTTTTCTTATAGATCCTTTGCTCAATGATGTTGGGTTTATTATTGAGCCTTAACCTACTGTGTAATCATGCCTTCTTGTACCAACACTCTCCTTCTCGCTCCACGTTTTGTTCTTTATCCAGCAAGAGCTGGTTCTGCAAGAAGCTTTCCAGGGATACAGGGGCCGAGCTAGGGGTCAGCGTCATGAAAAACTTTTATATATATAATATTTATTTTGAGAATTTCTGGGTTTTTTTTTTTAATGACAAAAAAAGTTATGACATTAACCAAATATTATATTATATAATTTAAAATATCATTAATATTTCACGATAATTTTATGTAAAATATCATTTTACGAACAATTCGTAACATTATTAATTTTATTATTAATATAAAATAATATTATAATTTGAATGAAAAAAAAACGAATATATTTATATGTGCTCTAAAACATGATAGGGTCCTCACCCCAGTTACCTTTTATCATTCCTCTTTGGTCCATTGAATGCTTTCCCTTTTTCTATATATTCTTCAAGTTAAATGGCAGACTATAGACGCTCGTTTTCCTTCACCGAGTGTCGGTGGGTGTACTGCATGTATCATGTATGAACTTGTGAAACATAGTGAAGTATATTCTCAAACTTTTATTTTTAATGGAAATTGATAGTTTCTATGAATATATGTTCTTTTCGTTTTATAATATTTATAATTGTTTGATTCGACACGAAATTTATACGTATATTGAATTTTTTTCGAACTTGATGAAAAAAAAATACTGCTCCCTCTGTTCCCTAATATAGACAACGTACGGTCACGTGGATAAAAAAAATTCATGACGTTACGAATGATTCGTGGAATGATCAAATGATATTTTTTAAAATTTATCGTGAAATATCAAAGATAATATAAAATATAAACTATAATCTTGGGTAGAAATAAAATTCATATCATATCATTTACATACAAAAAATAATATATTGAAATGTACAATAAATAGTGTGGTTACTGTTAATGTTGTTTATATTATAGAACGGAGGAGTAATATTTTTTAAAGGTAATGAGGTTGTTATGAGAGAAAATATTGGGTATATTGTAACAAAATATGATTAATATGATATTTTTTAAATTAATATTAAAAAAAATGTTATAAGTAAATTGAAAAAACAAAAAAAAAAAAAAAATTACATACATTATAAAACGGAGGGAGTAAATTTTATTCATTAGTATCATCATTACACTATCCATTTTTCATTTCCAATCACATGAGCTTCTATTATAAATAAACCTAAAATTTTGTATATGTTAAAATAACCATTATGCTAATCAGTCTTAAGCTATCGATTGGGTACATAGTGTCAAATTCAACTAAAAAAATACTAAACTTATCAGGAAAAAAAATAACTATGTTATAATAAGTTCTGTGTTTTTTTGAGAAGAAAAAATAAGAAAATTTAAATTAATTTATTATCATGTCTTAATAAGTTATCCAAGGTCCAAGATAAATTATAAAGAATTAATTTCTTACATATGAGCAGTACGGATGCAACTAGCCTTTCTTCCCCTTCCTCACCTGCTTCAAAACTACTGCTAAAGCTTAGGACCTAGACTCGAATAGCGGCGCGGGAGATGACGGTTGTAGCTCCACCAGAGAGATTCCCGTACCTACAGACCAATGTGCTACAGCGGATGTTTAGCAGCCCTCTTCGAGTAACTTACGATGAATCTTCGGTAATAGTTCACGAGCCCTAAAAAGGATCTTAGCTCACAGGTGCTTGCCACTCCTCGATGGCTCTGATGCCCATCCCCCTAGGAATAGGATCTCCGTCTGTCCAAAGGTGAAACTCTTTCTTTACTTAGAGGTTATTCTTCCTTAATATGATTATTAAGAATTTCATTATCTTTATGGGTATATATCAAAGTGCTCCTCCTAATGATTGAAAAAAAGACTGAGAATTGTGAGTGAAAGAAAAAAAAAATAATGATAAAAAAAATGATGTGATCTAAAATATGAATATTTAAAAGTTTTCAATCTAAAAATCTTACTAATTTAAAAAAAAAATTATATAAAATATTTATTTTTAATAACGTGTAATACTTTATCAAAGACCGAAGGAGTAAAAATTTATGATATAATCGTCGACCCGATGCTCAGATCCTGGCTCGTCCCCACACGGAAGTACTGGACTTTGAGTGGACCGAGTGGTCCATACTTAATCTACTATGACATCAGGGAGGACGTATTGTAATTTGGACTACACTCGTTCGCTCTCTGCTTGCAATGTGTCTAATACTCATCCGCTTTGAGATAAATTGAGATATATTATTAAATTTAAATATCATATATTAATTATGATGTTTCTTAAATTATTAAGTTTTTATAATAAAAATTTTTAAAACCTCATATTCGCAATTTCTAATTTTATCTGAGGTTTGAAATCATAATGCATAATTTAAATATCATATATTAATTATGATGTTTTTTAAATTATGAAATTTTTATAATTAAAAGTTTTAAAATATCTTTATTTTATATCCAATTATTTTTTCTATTATTATTTTTCTCTCTTCATAAACTCACAATTTTCATTTTTATTTTCTATATTTATTAATAATTACTATTATTCATCAACTCACTATATAAATGAGAATATTTTGATAAAAATTTTTAAAATTAATTTATTTTTTAATAATCATATCAATTAATATGTCATAATATATTTAAAACTGAGTGACTAAATCATATAACCTCAGACGCGTTCGGCTCATAAAGTTGGAGAGGAGCCCTCTTTTTACATGATGTCGCAAATTGAAAGAGATTGATCAGATCTTGGTTAACAGCCTAAAGTGCACCCAAAATTATGCGCATTGTTTGGTTCTTTTTGGATCAAACCAATCAAGCAACTAAGACCCTGTTTGGTTCCGAGTTTTTTCCATCATTTTTGTTTTCTTTCATTTGCTATAATGGAACAAAAAAAATTTGAACCGTTTTTTTGTTGTTCAAACTGATAAAACAGAAAAAAATTATTAAAAAAAATGTAATGTTAGTTTCCAGTTTTTAAATGTTTCACGTTAATACAATCTGTATTCAACATTTTTTATTGCAAAAAAAAAAAAAAAGAAGAAGAAAAAGTTACTGTGTAGTGTCTTTGGTTGTCTTTACTGTTTTCGTTTTAGGAGTTATTATTCCGATTTTTATAGTTTTCAGTAACACTACCTAACAATTTCCATGATTTTTTTGTGAAGAATTCATAAGATTGAAGCAACCGATGAATTACACCTAATAGTAACATATAATGGTAAAGTTTGATCATTTTTGTAGTTTGGTATGCCAGCACTTGATACTTCTCTGGACAATTGGAACTTGGATGTATACTTGAGCTTTTGATATGGCCTTTTTTCTCTGAACATGTTTATTTCACCTAACCTGATGCTCCAAATCCCTCTCAAGAGGCAACCAACAAGGATAATAGAAAGAACCTAACATTGTGTTATTTTCTCCGACTCAATATAATTATAATTATTTAATTTGATATATTAATTTTTATATATTGATTTTTGATATAAATATTAAATTATTCTTTGAGTTTTGTGAATGAGAGAAATAAAGAAAAGAAAAAAAAGAAACAATGATAGGATGAGTTGATATGATATAAAATAAATAATAAAATATTTTGATATTTTTATAAGAATTTTTTTTCATATAAAATAAAATTATAATTTAATTAAAATTATTTAATTTAATAAATATTATAATTTTATTAGAAAACAAAGGGCATTTACTATCATGTGTTTTAGGTTCTTTAAGCCGCTGCAAACCCCGCTAAGTATAAAAAGAAGTCAATTGGCAACAGGCTTGTCAGTTGGGTTTCTTTACGATCAGTGTTTTTCTGTGTACTCAATGGGTTTCCTATATACTCGGTGAATTTCCTCCACATTCGTTATGTTTTTCTGTCTTGTCATTAAGTTTTCTCTATTTTAGTGGGGTTGCAACAGGTAATGATCAACTGCCTCCCGCAGCAAAGACCACCTAGCTAGGTGGATTTTTGTCGAAATATTGTCTCGTTTTGAATTCAGATATATATTTATAAAGTTATATATATATATATATATTATGATGATCAAACATAATTTTTTTATAGATTTATCGTAAAGTATCAATGATTATATAATCTACTTATTTTAATTTAATATATGCTACGAGACGATAAAACGTCATTTAATATGAAAATAAAAATTATATTTATACATATATAATAATATAAAATACATGTTGTACGATACGTGAGATTGAGGAAGTATATATGAGGGATGATTTTGACAAAAGAAATAGTAAGAGATTATTAAAAAATACATATTGTGTATTTTTTTTCTTTTTTTCCTTTTTTGTGGACAGGGATTCTCTAGATGCGGGGATTCATTGTTCAACAGTACGGAATTTGGAAAAAACGAGTTACAGTATTTTGCAGCAACATTTGGACTTGAGAGGAATAGAGCCAAAAGCTTTATATTTTGTGATGGAGTTAGTGAAGAAATTAAGCTTAGCCTGGCTCAATTGATGGGTTGTGAGATCGGATCCTGGCCAACACGATACTTAGGTATTTCCTTATCCTCGAAGAAACTGGCTGTGTATCATTATAAGCCATTGATAGACAGATTTCTGAGGAGGATTATCATTTGGAAGGCAAGGTTATTAAGCTATGCTGATAGGTTAATATTTGTAAAATCTATCCTTTAAAATCTGTATGTCTGTTTCTTATGCCTGTTGCTGTTATAGATGAGGTGGAGAAAACCTGTCGTAACTATCTATGGTTTAGTATTGCTAGCAGCTGCTCCAGAAACCTGTTTGCATGGAAAATTGTATGTCAGTCTTTTAAAACGGGGGCCTGGGAATCAAGGATATGAAAACATGGAATGAATCCTTATTATATAAGCACATTTGGGCTTTGGAGAAGAAAGAGGACAGGTTATGGATTATATGGATCCATAGTAATTACTTGAAGCATTGCTCCTTTCTACAATATCAAGCAAAACCTTACGATTCTTGGGTATGGAAGTTTCTCATCAGAACTAAGGATGCCATCATATATGCCAGAGGCTCTTTTCCTCTAGAGAAGCTTGAGACTTATACGTTATATTATGAGATATATGAAAGAAAGCCTAATCTTTCATGGTGTAAACTGGTATGGTGATCGGATGTTATACCTAAACATTCTTTTATACTATGGTTGGCCTGTCATGACAAGTTGAGAACTGGGTCTTGGCTTTTCCAGAAAGGTATTATCCAGACTGATGTGTGTAACTTGTGTAATGGTGCTTGTGAAACGAGAGAATATCTCTTCATATCTTGTGAGGCTGCCTGTGAAATTCGTGAGGAAATGAGGTTGACCTTGAAGCTGCAATGTCAGGCTCGAGCATGGGATGAATGGCTAGTATGGTGGAAGAAAGTTGCAGCTGGAAAGACGAGAATAGCAAGGTTGAGAAGGCGTTGCATAGCTGTCTATATATATGAAATTTGACGGATAAGGAACAATAGAGTTTTCAAACAGGAACCTTTACGAGGCTTGTACAGTTCTATTCTTGTATAATTTTGACAAAACTATAAAGAATTCCGAAACTTACTTGAAATAAAATCAAAACTAAAAAACAGCTTCCATTTGATTTCTCGATAATTCAATTTTTCTTCACAAAATTAGCACTTCTCAATGTTTTACTAAAAGTTTCCACCAACGTATAATAAACCAAAAACTGGCTCATGATTTTGTAGAACTGGGCTTATATAGTTCCAACTGTATCCCAGTGCAGCCATGCGTGTTCGTTTTCAGCTACGTACAAAGGTACTGTCACATTTCTCATGTCTTCTTCAACATATTGAAAACCGTGGGTCCATAATTTCTAAAAAGCTTGGTCCGCCTCGATACTGATGTTCCATTTCACACTCATTTTTCCGCAAAATATGACTATATTCACTCAAGCCGACAGCAGATTAATCTTTTTCCTTTTCAAACTACTTTCAAAAAGTTTAAAAAGATGAATTTCTTGGGCTTATAAATAGCTAGACTTTGGTACTCGGTTTCCTGCAACAATACCATTAGCTCAAAGAAGCGAAAAATGGCGAACTCGAAGACCATTTTGCTTATTGGCTTTGTCTGTGCCTTGGCTCTCCTCATTGTCTCCGAGGTCTCAGCTCGTGAGCTGGCCGGTATGTCCACTCATCAGTCATCAGATGCACAAGTCACTCTATGCAACTTATGTTCAGTTAGTTTTCTGTGTTCGATGTTCAAAGGGTATCACATTTCAAGTATTACGAATAATTTCACAAAATGATATAGTGCACACCAGATCACAGTTTCCACATCCATGACGATATATGTGTCTGAGAGCATCTTTTGGAATACTTGCGAAATAAAACAAAAATTGAAATGTATACCCCTAAAAGTTGGTGTTTCTGAAGTCTCATAAAGTAACTTGTGGCCTTGAAAGCGAACTCCTTGGGTTGGCTAAGAGCTTCATTCGTAACTTAATTATATCCTCTAAAGGCGCATGCATGCATTAATTTTACGTTATGCTCTAGGCATGAATCGACTCTTTCGACTTTATGATCATATATGTATGGATGGCATTTGCATATACTTGATTGAGTTTTGTTTACAGTTAAGCAGTGTTACCATGTAACTCGATATATAACTTTCCTGTGCTACATTTCTCTATCACAGAGTCCGTTAACGAGTCTGATTTTTACAAGCCTGACGACAAACCCGGATTCAAACCTGCTGGAGACAAGCCTGGTAAGCCCAAGCCAGGGAAAGGCCACCCTCCCGAGGAGGAAAGCAAGAAGCCAGGAGACAAGCCCGGCTTCAAGCCCGGAGACAAGCCAGGGTTCAAGCCAGGAGACATGCCAGGGTTCAAGCCAGGAGACAAGCCTGGTAAGCCCAAGCCAGGGAAAGGGCACCCTCCCAAGGAGGAGAGCAAGAACTGATTCTTGAGTATCATGGCTTCTTGAGTATGTTTCATCAGTGATTATCATGTTGATAATAAAGCTCCGTCTAGGTGCTATGTGTCTTGCCATGTACTATTCAAGCTCCGTCTAACTGCTATGTATCTTGACATGTACTATTCGTATCTATAAATGGGTCCGCATGGCCAGTGTGTTACCATCAGTTGAAAGGCATTGGAGTTGTTGCTTGGCCTCCTGATCCATTCATCTACACAGACACTTTTACTAATGGATTTTACCAACGGAGTGATGCCCTCCAAAAGTATCGAATCCCTGGACAGGAATGCTTTGTACCAATGATCTAGTCGGCCTTTTGATAATAAGCTAAAACGAAGAAATACATGCATTAACAATCGTCCAGAAAAGTAAAAAATCATTCAAACCAGTGGTCAGCATTACCTAGTGTTTGGAGAAAAGGTTAGGATCAAATTAATTTGGATGAAGTTGAATTGAAGATGATGATAGTGGAGTTTGTATGAAATAAGAAAAACTTAAGTTGAAAAGCACTTTTGACTTGAGATGTTTGGAATGATGTTTTTCTTGATGATCAATGGGGTTATGTCATGCTATTTTAGAGGACTGTTAAGAACAATCTAGATAAGTAACTATCTAGAAAATTACTAGACTCTTTTCTTCTACATACTTTTTCATCTAGGACTTTCTATACCTAAGAAACATTCTAGATGAACTTAAGTTTTAGAATTCTCTAGAATAACTTACTTACAAATTACATATTATATATTTTTAACATCCCCTCTTAATTTGTAATTTGAAAAAACTTTCTGAGATAGATTAACTTCTCTGCTGGCAATGTCTTTGTGAATATGTCGGTCAACTGCTCATTGATAGGGACAAACTTTAGCTCTATTAACTTGTCTTCAACCAAATCTCTGATGAAGTGATGCCGCATCTCAATATGGTTTGTCCTTGTATGAAACACTGGATTCTTCGTCATTACAATTACAGACATATTGTCACAGTAGATTGGTGTAGGCCCCACTTGAACAGGTCAGATAATATTCTTTGTAGCCATATTGCTTCACATGCTGCACTTATAGTTGAGACATACTCGGCTTCTGCTGAAGATAGTGCGATAGTTTGCTACTTCTTAGAAGACCAGGATATAACCTTGGATCCGAGTGCAAAGGTATAACCAGAAGTGCTTTTTCGATCATCAACAGATCCTGCCCAATTACTGTCGTTGAAGCCAACCAAGTTGTACTCCTTTTTAGAAGTATACTTGATGCCATAACTCTTTGTGCCTTGAAGATATCGGAGTATACATTTTGCTGCGGCATAGTGAAATTTGCTTGGAGCACTCATGAATCTTGAGAGAACACTCACTGCATAAAGTATATCGGGTCTTGTGTTGATGAGGTAGATTAGAGATCCAGTCAAGCTCCTATAAAGAGTAGGATCAACCTTCTGTGCTCCATCATTTGCAAAGAACTTCTCATTTAATGTAGCTGAAGTCGCTATCGGTTTGCAGTTTATCATATTATACCTTCTCAGTAAGTCTTCGCAATACTTTTCTCGACAAACGAATATTTCTCCTTCTGATTGCTTGACTTGGATGCCAAGAAAGTATTTCATCAATCCCAAATCTAACATCTCAAAGTCTTCTATCATTGCTTTCTTAAACTCTTGCAGCATTCTCGAGCTTGTCCCACAGTAGATTATATCATCAACGTAAAGACAAACTATTAGATAGTCCATACCTTGCTTTTTAACGTACAAGGATGGCTCGCTTGGGCTCCTTTGAAATCCATGTTGCTTAAAGTAATGATCAATCTTGCTATTCCATGCTCGAGGTGCCTGCTTTAATCCATATAGAGTTTTTTGCAGTCGATAGACTTTGTTTTCTTGCCCTTTGATGATATACCCTTGCGGTTATTTAACATAGACTTATTCTTGCAACTCACTATTTAAAAATGCTGACTTGATGTCTAGTTGATAGACTCGTAATTTGAGTTGAGCTGTAAGGGTTAGGACTGTCCTTATTGTTTCCATGCGAGCAATTGGAGCAAAGGTCTCATGGACGTCGATGTCAGGTTGCTGAGTGTAACCTTTTGCAACTAGTCAAGCTTTTAGTTTCTAAACCGAGCCATCTTCATTGAACTTGGTTTTGTAGATCCATTTTAGACTGATCACCTCTTTTTCTTCCGGAAGATCGACAAGCTCCCAAGTTTTATTCTTCTTTATCATAGCAATCTCTTCATCCATTGCTTTGATCCAATCTTCATCTTTGATTGCCTCCTCGAATCTTTGTAGCTCACATGAGAAAAATACAAGATCACATGAATCATAAATATCTTGAAGAGAGCGTACCTTCCTCGGTGATGAATCTGAGTCGGAAGAAGTTTCCTCAGAAATTGAAGTTGGACGACCCTGATCTGCTGAAGTGAATTCCTTGCTTTCATCTTGTATGATATTAGGAGTTTATGCTTGATCATCGTCCCATTTCCATGCTTCTTTTTCATCAAAGACGACATCTCTGGATATCACCAGCTTGTTGGTGTTTGGATCAAATAGCTTGATGGCTTTTGATTCATCACTGTAACCAATGAAAATATACTTGACTCCTTTTCTGTCAACTTTTTCTTTTCTGCTAGATGCCGGAATGTGCCCATATGCGATGTAGCCAAAGACTCTAAAGTGATCTACTTTAGCCTTTTTTTTACTCCATGCTTCAAATGGAGTCTTTTCAAGTACTGATTTTGTTGGTGATCTATTCAGAATATAGACAGATGTGTTGACAACTTCTGTCCAGAACATGTTAGGAAGACCTTAACCCTTGAGCATGTTGCGAGCCATCTCGACAATGGATCTATTTTTTCTTTCAGCTACACCATTTTGTTGAGGAGTGTAACGAGCTGTTAGCTCCTCTTTTATTCCGTGAGTTTTGCAGTAGTCTTGAAATTCAGTGGAAGTGAACTCTACTCCACGATCAATTTTGAGCACCTTTAATTTATGCCCAGTTTGCTTTTTAACCAAAGCTTTAAATTCGATAAATTTTGAGAAGACCTTTGATTTCCCCTTGAGAAAATAGACCCACACCATCCTGTTATAATCATCCATGAACAAGAGAAAATATCTTTTCCCATTTATCGATGGGGTCTGCATTGGACCACAAACATCCACTTGTACCAACTTTAAAGGGACTTTAGCTCTCCAAGATGGCTTTGTAAAGGGTAATCTATGCATTTTTTCATAGATACATCCTTTACATATTTTATCTTCTCTATCTATGCTTGGGAGCCCAATCACTATATGCTTCCTTTTCAACAAACTCAAGCTTCTTAAGTTTAGGTGTTCATACCTTAAGTGTCACCATAGAGAATCACCACTATCCTCCGACATCAATACTAGATTCTCTATTGACATTCTCAGGGGAAAAACCTTATTTGATGATATTTTAACTCTGACCACCAGCTTATCGCTTTTCTCTTCGATTATCAAGCATTCATTTCTCATGAATTTGGTCGAGTAGCCTTTTTGCATCAGTTGTCCCACACTTAGTAGATTTTGGGTTAGTCCCGACACATATAGTACGTCTAAAATAAACTTAATCTTGCCTTTCTTAGTGTGCATTGCAATCACTCCTTTACCTTTAACTTTCTGTAAATTCCCATCTCCTAATTTTACTTGGGAATTTACATTTTTGTCTAATTTGACGAGAAGTTGTCTGTTTCCTATCATATGATTGTTGCATTCACTATCTAGATATCAGAAATCTTTTACTTTTGTTTCATCATTATAACAGGAGTAAAAGAGATTATCTGATTTTGAATAGTTAGCTTTTCCTTTTTTATACCAGCAATCTCTTTGAAAATGATTGACATTTTTGTAATTCTTGCATCTAAATTTGCAAGCTTCTGTAGTATGATTGGACTTCTTGCATATTCGACATTGAGAGACAGACGTACCTTTTCGAAAAGAATCATCTTTTCCGAATGTCCCGCTAGCTTGTTTATGATTTCCTCTCCGTTGCTCTTTTGAAAAATTTCTTCTTTTTTCTTCTCTTTGTTCATCTCTTTCCTTCTTGTGTAAGAGTGTCAACTTTGACTGAAATGCTTGCTCCACCTCTTAAGAGGAAAAACGATTCATCCATAGCTCATGTGTCTTCAAGGAAGCCATTAGTTCATGAAAGCTTAAAGTGGATAAATCCTTGGATTCCTCGATAGCGGTAATTACATGATCCCATTTTGCTGGGTAGACTTCTTAATATTTTCTCAACTATTCTCTTTTCTTCAATTTTGTCCCCATAACTTCTTATTTGTTGATAGACTTCAATTTTCTTCTTATTTGATTGCTGGTAACTCTATCGGATAATTCTTTCATGCTTTCTTCATTTTTCATGGCTAAGTTATCAAAATCTCGTCATAAGGTCTGCAGTTTGATAGAGATTACCTGAGAAGAGTCTTGGAACTTTGTCTTCAATATGTTCCATGTATCCTTGGATTTAGCAGCAGTTATAATCTGGGGGATTATAGTTTTCCCGACACCTTGTTGAATAAAGAGAAGCGCTCTTGCGTCTTTCTTCTTGTTTTTCTTATACTCTTTTTGCTTTGCATTATTCCATGATGCTAGTGTCGTGTCATCCTCCGGTTCTTATAGCCGCTTTCAACAACACTACAAAAAAAGGGGATTTTACGACGAAACACAACTGCGATGGAACATTTTCATCGCAAAAACAAACATAATGCGACGGATCCGTCGCAAAATAAAGTATGGGAAAAAAATTTAAAAGAAAACAATAATACGACGGAAAGTCAACATCCGTCGCGGAACTAAAACAACTCTGCGACGGCGACCGTCGTAAAATTACGTTAAAAAAATTAAGAAAAACTATTCGGAGTTAATTAAGACTTTGTGACGGAATCCGTCACAAAATCAAGGTTTACCTAGAATTTTTTTGTGATTTACAGTGAATTAAATTACTGCGACGGATTCCGTCGTCATACACAAAGAATTATTTTATATAAAAGAATTCTACGATGGATTCCGTCACAGAAATACATTGGATAAAATTATGTTAAAAAAATACAGTTTCTGCGACGGATTCCGTCGCAAGGAAAGCCGAATCCCAAATATTTTGTTCAGATTTT